>OMLF01054609.1:0-18465 GCA_900302615.1 Holocentrus rufus
AATTACTGTGTTGTCTTTTGCACATAAATGGATTTCACCTGCCCTGGTGTCAGAATGGATTGTGATTTTTTTTTTTTTTTTAGGGTTGGCCTCAAATATCAGAATATTCGGTTATTTGTTTGTTAGATTACTATTTGGATAAAATTTTAGTATATGGATAATTAAAGGGTTGAAGACAACATAACGTAATGCAAGCGGTTGATTCTGATCCAAATTTATAATCTATGTGGGCCGTGCATTTGTGCATTGGGACAGGTGTGTGTGTGTGTGTGTGTGTGTGTGTGTGTGTGTAGCAGCAGGGAGGAGTGGCAGCCTGGTGCACGCAAGAGGACGTGCAGTGAGAGTGAGAACTGCTATAATGATTATTGGCAATATATTGAGTGAGTATGCACTGCTCGCAGATGCACATGAAAGCTTGACATGAAATATGATTTTACCAATTTTAAATAGTAAAAAAAATCAATCTGTGGTGATCAGTGCTGATATTCTGGCAGGCCACCACAGTATTGTCTGTGTATGGGAGACACTGATTTATAACCTAATGTGTTTGCACGCTGTTTCTGCTCATTTAGGCTGATAAAAGTTGAATTGTTCAGTGGACATTAAAAGGGCGCAAATGGTCACTGTGGCTGTTTTCCTTATACTCGCATATTTCTCACATTCAGCTGCATGTTGATGACTTTTAAATGAAAGAAAGTCATATTTGTGAAGCCACTGTGGGCTTCTTACACGTGTTACCAGTCACTTCTACTACTAATTAACTTGTATCGCCAGCGAACATGGCCACAGAGCTTTAAGGAGATATAAGAAGGAGACTGCACACTCGCCATCTTTGAAACGCCCTCTGTCAGTAGGATCACCACCAACAAGACCAGAGCCCTATCTCTTTGAATGGGGAGCTGCCTAAATCTTCTGTTCTTGCTTATGTGATGTCATTTGGTTTCCATATTCAGGGACACTGTCAAACTGTTAACAACATGGAGTCATAAAATTTGCCACAGAAAAACAATATTTTTAATAACTCCGGAGGCTTGTGTGCATGCGCTATCCACGCAGCAAGATTGAACAGCACGTGCGGCAGCCTGTGTTATTGCCATGGTAACTGTATGAATGTTTAGGTAGGCCTGTTTTTAGGCAAAGGTTGAACATAATTTGCGATTGAAATATAGCCTATAGACTACCAAGTTCAAAAGAAACGATTGGAACCTGCTAACATTCCCAAATTTATTGAAAGATCTATTAATATATGAATCCTAGACAACAACTAAACCTGAGTTTTCAATGTTTTGTACTGTAAATTTTTTGTTTACATTGTAATGTAATGACGGTGAGACTGTCAAAGTTCAAATTTACTGATCTTTGACCCCGTAGCCTTTAGGGTGCAGCCAATGACAGAACGGTAAGCCTAGACATAAAAGCTCCAGAATGGAGGAGAAACTCATCTGAATTTTAATAATAACAGCAGCAGCCTGAAGGAATACAGAGATACATAAAAAACCTTTGCATGGTGGAATGTCAGCCAGTAGATAGATCCACCAGTTTTGTTACAAAGACGTGATTTTACTGGCATATGTAGACTGTTAGCCGCTGACTTTACTGCTATGTTTTAGCTTGTTTATAGCAATTAAGCTAATGTCAGTTAGTGACTACGGTTGCACTTTGCACAGGAGTGCTGTACAAAGCGTTGCGGTTAGGGCATCTACTGTGGTTTTCCACAATAATGTGAATATCCCATAAGAAAATGTGTGTGTGTGTGTTTGTGTGTGTGAGAGAGAGAGAGATAGAGAGAGAGCACGTGAGTGTCGGTAAACCCAAGTATCGGTTATATGCTGGAGTGTGTGTGGGTGCCTGCGCGCGTGTTGGTGTAGCAAGTGTCGGTTAGATGTGGGGCATGCTAACATGAAACTATGGCTGGGCAAATGCACATACATACATTTGCATTGAACTTTTAATGTTTAATGCAAATGTTTTCCTCCCTCCTTACATTTATTTGTGGCGGGCTGCCACAAATAAATGAATGTATGGGAAACACTGAATGTTTGTAAAGATGGTCTAAAACAGGCCTATTAGACTGAACTGGTAGAGACAGCTATAGTGATTATTATGACTGTTAGAGAATGATAATCATGACAAACCTCTTGTGTTTTTTTTTTTTTTTTTAATAGGCCAATTCATTTCATTCATTTTGTGTGAATATTCAAATATGTGTTCAAAAAACTAAGCAATTATTCCAAAAAGGTAGTTGGGAGAGCCCTAGATTTCAAGATGTCCTTGGACCCCTTCAACAGTTTTACTTCAGTAGTAGTACTAGTGGCATAGCAGCACTAGTGATAGCAGTAGTAGCAGTTGTAATGGTACGTTTTTACTTTTTTCTAAGTTCTGTGGTCTTGGGTCAAGTCACAGGAAAAAAATGTAATTCCATTCGGGAGCTGCACCTTACGCCTTCCGCTTTTAATTTGAAACCATGGACACAGGAAGTGGTGTCACTGAGGCAGCTTTATGCCGGCTTACATTCACATTTACACAATGGATGTATTAGCTGACATGCAACCCAATGCTTTCTGCTTTGCTTAGTCTTTTGGTTGTAGCTTGGTTTTAAGGAGAAGTACATTCATTTTGACTAGAAAATTAGGTTAAACTAGCTCTCTAAAACCACAATTCATCACCTACTGATATCTCCTGTCTGTGTGTTTTCAAGTCAAAATAGGATGTTTTCCCACTTCCAATTTACCAAAATAAAACGCCAGACAAATTCTTGCATTTCCTCATCTGTCATGTCTTTTTATTTACTTTATGCCATATAGTTGTATGTTGGTTCAGATAATCAAATAAAGAACACAAACTGATGGAGGTGCTCTCTCTCTCTCTCTCTCTCTCTCTCTCTCTCTCTCTCTCTCTCTCTCTCGTAAATTAAGGTCCCGCTCATAATGTGAAATAGATACTATTCGATTATTTATTTATTTTTATATTTTTACAGTTGAGCTTTTTAACCTTTTATCTGTCTAAACTAAATGTAAATTAAATAAAAAATGAAACATTCTATTATTTATGGCCATCATCAAAGGTAAACTCAGTGTAGAAAAACAAGGCTTGTAGTAGCAGCAACGCACAGAAACGCTGCTGGTGTGGACACCGACAGCAGCCCAGCGACGCAGCCATCACGGAACTGTCATGTAGCCTCTGTGGACCAAGCCTAACAGTACTAGCAGCAGTAGTACTAATAATGGTAGAATTAATAGCAGCAGTAGTAGAACAGCACTAGTGGTAGTATTTATGAGGAACTGCAATGGCAGTACTAAAAAAAATAGCAGAAGAAAAACAATTTATTCAAGCTTCATAGGTTAAACGCAAGTCAATACAGGTTGAACAGTGTAATAGGATCATGAAACCTGATACAGATACAGATGAAAAGAAAGTTTACAGGGATGAGTTTTAAAGGAGATTTATAGGAATGGCAGCCGAATATCTTGAAATGCTTTATTCTGAAGTAAAGGGGCCTTAATGTAGACCCACAGATGCAAACAAAAGATGCACTCAGTGTAATAGCCTTATAGCTGTTTCCACGTTGATTGATTGAATTGTATCAAGCTTTTCATGTCAGCAGATGTACATGTTTTGCCCCAGCTCCTCCAATATTAACTTGTACCTTGTAAACAGTTTCAATACGTTGTAAATCCGCTCCCTGGGACTCATTGAGTGCAGCTCAATTATGGCTAGCGCAGTGTGCCGGCATGTGAAAGTTCTTTTGACAGCAATACATTTTCATGAAGTAATCAATACGTTGTCGCTGCCTACATGACAACCAGCTTTGCAATCCAAACAGCAGATGCTCTCTTATGTTTGTGAAAATCTCCACCATATGGGACGTGAGTCTTTTGCTAAAAGGCTTCTGGAATGTACGTTAAGCTCTTCTCTGAATATGGTTCAGGTAGTTTGTAGAAGTAGTTTTGAGTGCAAAATAGGCTTTGTGACAGAATCGCCTGTATTTTGATATATTGCATGTCATGTAAGACACCATTTACATCTGACATGTTAAGATTAGATCTGTATCTGTGTATAATATCTGGATAAGGAGCAAAATTTTAATGCCAGGAGTAAGTGCACCAATCACCAAACATTACCATGGACAGATGCTCCGTCATCATTGGTAGACACATAAATGTCGTGGGCGTGGGTAGAAACGTCATCGCCAGCAATAGAAATGCCGTCATTACCAGAAACGTCATCACCATCAATAAATACGCCTTTGCCGAAAATTAAAGCACCGTGGATTTTACTGGAGAGCGGGAGAAAACAAAGAACAAACATCTGAATGTAAGGTGTAAATTCACACAGCACACTTTGTGATGGGAACATGATGAGATCATCAAACAGCGCTGCAGGTAGAAATGTCATCACTGCGGGTAGAAATGTCATCGCTGTGGTAGAAATGTCAATACTGCTCGTAGAAATGTCCCCGCCCTGGGTAAAACTGTCATCAGCACAGGTAGACATGCCATCACGGTGGGTAGAAATGTCATTGGAGGTTGAAGCGTCATCAATGTGGGTAGAGCTCTATGGGTAAAAATGTCGCAGGTTGCTATTGTATTTACTGTATCGTGTTTTAAGGGCAGCATTGCATGTAACTCTAACCCTAAGCCTCTAACCCTATCAGTAAACCAAACCCTAAACCTAACATGAATCACATGCCATGCAATGCTGCCCTCAAGACATTCTAATGAATATCAGTCTCCAAAAATGTCATTATTCAAGGTAGTAACGTCCTGCCACATGTACAGACATCATCGCTACATGTAGAAATGTCATAGCTGCAAGTAAAAACATCAACACTGAAGGCAGTAATGTCATCACTGCGCCTCCTACTGGTCAGTGATAGAAGAAGCTGCCATTCTGTTTCTACCTTTACATCTACTGGCCTGCTTTGCATACTACATGCAAATAATGAGATAGGTATAAGTGATACCTGGATAGCTCATCCAGATGCAGATCACATTTTGTTACTGGGTGTAAACAAGAATGAACAGGGTGCAAGTGAGTAGGCTTTTTTTAATCAAGAGGCTTCATGCCTCTCATGATTCCTCACTGGTTTGCTTCCACCCAGCAGACTGACTAAGCTTGGGTCCAACAGTGTAAGGTGGATGGAGACTGCCAATTGGTATGTGTGTGTTTGTGTGTTCAAGATTGTGGGGAGAGTATATTGATGGTTAGTTTGAGTGGACGGATTATGTGAAAACTGCCATCTCTAAAAGAGTGCTGGCAAAATGTAGATTTCTCAAAATTTGCAAAACCTTGAGCCCAAGCTGTGATAAAGGAAAACATACAACATACTGATAAATTTTGACCCTCAGTAAATACTCACAACCATTTTTGACTTATATTAGCGAAACATTATGTAATTTTCTCTGAAAAATATCATTTTGCAGTATTATTTTTGTAGTTTTTGGATCAATAACGGTAGTGGCTATTTCTAAGGTTATTTTGCTCCCTTAATATCATCCATCCCGAATATAGAGAATATATGTAATGTACATAAAATGAGTTAAATGATGACATGCCTCCATATCCAAATATGCAAGTGTGCGACCATTCTAAGCATAGACAAAAATAAATAAATAAAAAGCCTACTGATCTGTATGCACTGGGTTTTTGTTTCTGCTGTACTTTACAGTTTCCACCATGTTTTTTGTTATTCTATCTAATCTCTACAAGCCCTTACAATGTAGAGTCAAAGGTGCTGCCTCTACAGGCGGCCTCTTGTAGATATCATTATGAGAGTTTGGCACTGGCAATAAAAGTCTGATGGCCGCCGCACCACACTCTCCAAGGTGAGTGATATCTTTCATCTCCCATTATTAATATTTGTCGCTCCAGAATCAACAAAAGCACACAGTCCTCTGTCTCTTTCCTCTCTCCTCGACTCATCCTGGAGGGGCTTCTCCACCGCCCTCCATCTTTCAGGAAGTGCCGGCTGCAGATATTTCTCGTCTTTTTTTTTCCCACCCCCGTTTTTGTCTGCCAGCAAGTGATTAAAAATGTGCTTGCTGCTGCCACAGAGGAACACACTGGCAGAAACGGCAGCAGCTGAGCCTAGAAGATGAAGACCTTTGTTACATGCTGATGAGCCAAACCCGGACAAAGAACCACATGAGAACCAGTAGCTACCCACGCACTGTCGACACCAGGCCAGGATTTGTCTGGGCCTCAAAACAAAAGGACAAGTCTTGCAGCAAGTTGTTTCCCTACCAACCACAACAATGAGTCGCCTTTAAGTCCTTGAGTGACAACCGGGGATTTAGTGGTGGGGAAACCCAAAAAGTTTACACAGCTTTTTATTTGCATGAGTTTGTCATAATGATAGACAATAAAGCCTTAAGTAAACATCAGTCTATATGCTGTAAATTGCTTACTATACATCGTAGTAAGCCGAAAAGCAAATATCGTTTCTCTGAAAATATGATTTTTGTTTTTATTGTGAGATGATGATTGTCAACTGGAGGCATCCTCCTCTTTAACTAACATTACTGGAAATTACTTCCGATTTGTTGTAAACTTGATTAAAGGTTCTCCTGGTATAGTATCACTTTGCTGCATACAACACAAGCTCATATTGTCAAGCTTGCAGTGTGACATGCGGTTTGTTTGGGTAGCCATGTAGTTAATCAAATTGAGATTGTTAGACAGTAGTAATGGGTGGATCGGCTCCTCTGACGTCATCCAAATCCACGTGTAAACATAAACCACCTGCCACCCACCCGAATGATTTATTTTCTCCGATTTAGAGACCTGCACCTGCATGGAACTGCATTTCACTCCACCTCTAGGCTGTGCTGCTTTTTAAATTATTTCGAGCAGCAGCATTTAAGCAGCAAAACTAAAAACTGTAGTTAAAAACTTGACAGAACAGAGGAAACTCCTGGGGAAATTAAATTTTAGCTTCTGAAATAATTTTAGGATGATGGCTGTTTGACATTTTTTGGAGGTGTAGAAATAATCATTGAAGATAAACTGCTGAGGCATCGTGTGTAAGTGTGCACAGCGTCTCTCTAAATGTGGATATTGTTTCTGCTGCAGGGGGATCGCTGCAAGATGGTATTTTATAAACTCATGTAGTCAATAGCACACCTGTTAACGCTCCTGTTTTTCAGGTTTCGGGTAATTTCCGTGTTTGGGCTGATTATAAATGAATGGTTTATTTAAATAAAAGTTCTTTTTTGATAAAATGAAAATGGCCACATCTATTTCCACAATAGCCCAAACACAGGCTGATATCTTTAATCCCTTCAAATTAAAATTCTGAACGTCCCAAACACAAACAAGGCTGTCCAACATAAATCATAAATGCCCCTATATTTGTGCCTGACAAAAAATGAAGCTTAAAATGTCACATTTTAGAGAATGTAATCAATTTTAATACTTTCTAAATTAATGATGTGTTATTTCAGCCACCCACAACCCATCCATTATTAATCAGAATGTCTTTTTTTATGACCCAGCCCTCCCAATCTGCAATTTATCCCCGGTGTCCACTGACATAACTCCAATCTACGCATCACTATTAGACAGTGAATGCATTAATAGATAGGAAGGCAATCAACATAAGGATTGATAAGTAGAGCTTGAGCGTCTTCCAGTCAAGAGCACTGCAGAGGGTAGTATTTCACAAGAAAGCACAAAACCAAATTATTTCTAAAGTAAGTCTAAATTGACTTAATGTAAGTTAGGCTATTTGCCTTAGTGTCAACTCAAATCTTATGAAAAACAAAAGTTAAAATATATATCCCATTTTTTCCTGGTCACTTGAGTATTGTAGAATCAGGCAGAGTGCTCACATAAAATACACATTGGCCATTGGTCCATTTGGATAATGCAAATTCATTGTTTCACATTCATTATGATGTCAGGTTGGTGAACATCATCCTCTATGTGATATTTGCACTACATACTGACTTCCTACTTCCTGCCACAGAAAAATTTCTCCAAAATTTCTCCTCACTTTTCTGTAAAAACTAATTGCATGAATTTATAATTGAGGGGAAGCAGAAGACTGACATTTGTAAATCATCTCGCCAAGTTTAATTTGTCTGGTCCACCATAAGAAAAAATGCAACTTATGAGAGGTTATTTGCCTAATATTGCAGACAATAACTTTGCATGGATGCCGTCCACTTTGGAGCATGAAGATATGGACTATGCATCAGATGGAGAAGAAATGATACCTAATTTGAATGAAACCACTGGATATGAAAATCATCGGGCCAAAGCACCAAGTGGACTGGATACTGCCTGGCAAATGGACTCTTACCTTTATGCAAAGATCAGAGACATGATGTGTGATGATACTACCAAAGGCATCGCATGTTCACTTCCCTGATCAAATGCAAGTACAGCTTCAACTTTCCGGTTGAAGAAAGTCAGCTAAATCTAAAAGAAACTCCAATGATGTCCCTCGGAAAATTTGGCCGTTGTGGCAGCAGTTACTAACAAGGTACATCAAAGAAGGACATATTAAGTAGAAATATTTAAGTGTGAATCAAAAAGTCTGGATTCAAGCATGAACAGGGTGTGCAGAAGCAGCAGTAGTATCCGCAACAGGAGAAATTGCAACACAAACTAACGCACTAAGAGACACATATTTGGCCTTTGAACCACATTGGGAACCTGAACTGAGGAAATGGTGCCACATAGTTTTGTTTTTACCTCCCTTTGGTCTTCCTAAGATGCTCACATCTTTGGCTGACCCATCAACCCTCACTAAACACTCTTATTCAAAAAGAAAGTTGCATGCTGAGACACCACGGCTGCATGAAGCTCATAGGTTTCAAAGTGTTTAAAGTACTATTACAGTTTGCAAACCATAGGAAGAACTACTGATATTTGGACACGACAGAATTATGAGAATGATAAATTGTAAGCATGTTCCACTTTTAATCATACTCTTACATACTTAACTTAATGATGAATATTTCGTCCTTCACGATCAAATTCACGATCAGGATGTTTAATGGATGGCAATACTGCAAACTGCTACATTTAAAGTAATAGTTCCCTAGGCACACATAGGAGTGTTAGTTCCTTGGTTGCGATACTGTCTGAATCACAAGGGACGCTATTCTCAACCACAAATTTCATCCAAAAGAGTTCATCAGTTTCAACATGATACCTCATACTGTGACTTTGATTCTTTAATGTAGGAAAAAAAAATGCATATTGATCTTAGTCACCATCATGCTTGTGGAAATGGTATTCCCATCTCAATTCTTTGGGGACCCATCAGGCGAAAACTTTTTTCCAGATGTGTGCGTATTGCAAATACTGTTTGTATTGCATTTCTACTTTCTAGCCTTCATACGGTAGTATGGTAGTCCATCAGCTATAATTCAAGGTTCTTGCATGGTTTGGCAGGGTGCCTATGTTCCCTCAGCCCAGTGTTCCTTAACACTAATGCAGAGGCCAAATTAGATTGAAATTAAAGAATGAAGGAACATTGTGCTGACCCCCAAGGTTCCTGTAAAAGCAAAAAGCTCAGGATGTCTGAATTTCATAAATGTTCAAGCACTTAAGACAAGGCCTAAAGTAAAAGTATGGTACTCAAGTCAAAGATATTCACAAAGCATCTCTTCTTAATTGGGCTTGTTAACAGCTTATAACCTTGCTAAGAGGAGGGCCGGTATTTGTGTTTTTCTTCATGATGTAGTGCACGTTCTTTGTACACTTTGTTGCTGCAGGGTGGAAGACTGTGTGTGTGTGTGTGTGTGTGTGTGTGTGTGTGCGTGTGCTTGCATGTTCACACAACTCTGCACACACTTCATGAGCTTGCTCCCACAAAAATCTTGTATTTTTCTAGCAGTACATGCTGCTGGTTTGCGTTGACAAAGGTAGGGTGCCATATATCTCGTTATTATAATATACCAACCTCGGGAGATGGTGCTTGCCAGCCTGATAAGACCCTGATTTATAACAAACACCCACAGGGGCAGAAATACTAACCTGGTGTTGGGGAAGAAGAAATTGTGCATTTATGGCGGTTGTTCATCGTCCATGGTCATTAAGGTCCCCCACTGTAATCAATAGCAATGCCGGTAGGTGGGATAGAGAAGAGACTCAGAATGCTAACCAGAGAGAGCGAGAGGGAGAGTAGTGTGCTGGGTATCAATATGTCTTACAGAGGTGGAGCAGCCTTTCATGCAATGATGGATTTGCTCTCAGATCTGGGCTTTTGAATCTAGACACAGTTTGCATCGACAAACATGCATTAGACTAATCTTCATGGGTTTCACGGTGTTAGAAAAGCAGCATCTATCCCTGTCATCAGCACATCATGAATGCAGTGATAACCATAGACCATCTTTGCAACTGACAATGATTTTGTCATTTTAGGGTCATTTTCTTAGTCTCTGTTAAATATTTCATTTTTTTCTTTTGGGGGGCAGGTGGATAGAAAATAATTTTGATCTAAATCTATACATATCTGTATGTCCACTGGTTCGGTTCCTATGGGTTTGTTTAGCATAACGCCTTGAAGTTTACAGGAGTCATTAACCTAGCTAGGTCAATGTGAAAAAATAAATCTTACAGCAACTCTGAAGCTGTCTTGTTTACAAAAATGAATTAATAAAATATGAATAAATAAATAAATAAATATAACTTGGACTGGACCTTCCGGCTTTGAGCTACTTGCATGTACTGTGTAAGCAAGCCCTTGTGTGCGTTCCTTACATAGATTATGTAACGGGCCTAAGTTTGATAAACAGGTGCACTTTTACACACACACACACAAAAATTCATAGTTCAAGAACTGTCTATGGTAAGCTCCTCCCTGCATCACACTATGACTCATGCATGGGAAGCCCTCAGCCAAGCCTAAGCCTGATCTAGAAGTATTTGCCCTGGTGGTGACCAGATGCTGTCGTGACATGACACAACTAAATGCTCCCTTTAGCTAGCTGCTGTCAAAGGCTGTCAGAGCAGGCCTAGTGACGCTCACCATGACATTAATCCACTCTCAGTGATCTACCTCTGTCTGACTGTTTGTGTACTGCCTTATACAAGGCCACACAGCATTGGCTTGTGTTGAGCTGACCAGACCTTGGGTCAGTCTACTCTGAAATCCCATGAGAGTTTGTGTCAGTCTGATTCAACCACCTTTCAGATGATTTTTCATTACATGAAGCAATCTTAATTGGGCTTAATGGCATTTACAAGTGTATCAGGACAAGAACGTCAGCTGATATCCTGTTTCCTTCCTGATCATTTTGTGATGATTGTACGCCTTATAGCAAGGCACTGTAGTAGAGCAATTGACCTAGTGAGAGGAGTCAACATGCATGGTGAGGACGCTGCCTCATCACACTGTGGTGACTTGAAGTGACATGTGGCTTGTCAGCAGATCTGGTATGCCCTTAGTCCACCCACAGCAATGGAGGCATGGACTAGGGAGATGACGCATCAGACCATAGGTCACATCAGTTATGCTTTGTCTTCTTCAGACAAGCTGATATTGTAAACATGGAATTTCCAATCACAAAGTTTGTTTGGAAATGTTTGGCATGATCAATTCACATTCACACATTTTGCAAGTGCTTTTGATGTGAAAACACACCTCAACTGTCTTATTTTGGACTATGGGTGGGAATCTTTAGACTCCTGGTGATTCAATTCAATTCGAGTATGATTAATAGGGATGCAGTTATGATTATAAACACATCTTGATTATTGGGGCATCTTGATAAACGATGCATCGCAATTATTTCCCATCAACACTTGGTGTATTTACTCCCATTTATTAATTTTAAACCAAATCGAGCAGCATGAATAGAGTTCAGTCGATCTGAAAAAAAATGAATATTTTGAGGAATATCAAAATAAAACAAACTGTACAATAAGTTTATCAAAATAAGACATCTCTTACAACAATTTAAATCTATGTAGCAGCTTCCAGCTAAGCATTCCAGTGAAATAAAACATTTGTAGTAACATACATAAATAAAACCTCTGATGAAGCATGTTGACATAGATCACTCGTGGGCTGTTGTTTTCCTTCTTTGGATGGAAAGAAATAATGAGATTTCAGAGGTCAGCGGTGTTGATGAGGTATTTTAATTTCCATACAAACCGCATGAGTTCTGTCGAACGCCTCTCGAATCTTAACATCACTAACATCATGTCATCCTGGTTACGTGACTTTGCAGCCTGGGGACATTTTACAGCCGGTGGAAATAAAATAATGAAATAAAAATAGTATTTTAGACCGACTTTAGACAATGGTTTTCAGGCTGTATAATGTCCTGTGTAGTGTCCATAGCCCACCCCAGCCTGCAATAGTCATTATTACATCTCTGATGGCAGAGATGTAATAATCGATACACTACTGTGATTATTATTTTGCAGCCAACAGACACCAAGCGGGGGTGGGGTGGGGGTGTAAGGCCTCTCAGCTACCAGCACTTGCTATCTGATCTCTTTGCTTTGGCTCTGATCAGTACTTTGACCTGATGGGTGAAAATTTCCATTTCCATTTTACCATCTAGGTCACTCAATTGTGCAGCCTTGCCAGGTCTGACATCCCTGCCTTGTGAAATTTTTGACCTGCTGTGCCACAATGACTACTTGCAGTGTGGGGAAAAAGCTTAGCTGACTGAAATAATAGAGGTTTTGCTGTGGGGATTACAGGCATCAGGACCTGAGACCTGAGAAAAAAGCTAGTGCTGACTCTCGCCTTTCACATGCCTTTACATAATTAGCGGCGAGTGATCTTCAATGGGCAGAATAGGCTGTGCAGACGAACCAAGCCCCAAGCCTCGGATGCCACCTCCAACGAACTCCCTACATCAGCAGATCCTTGCCAAATCATCCACCTTTTCTTACCCTTCTTTTTCTCTCCCTCTGCCACTCTCTCCCCCACCGTGTCATACAGAGACTCCTACTCTCTTTCATTCACCCTCTCTTAATTTCCTCGCTTACTGAATCAGCAGACTTTTGGCCATCTTATCCACCTGAAAAAGGTTTTCCTCTTTCCCTCCCTCCTTCCCTCTCTCTAACCGCTGATTTCTCCCATGCTGCGTTCCAATTACTCCATGCTGTCATAAAGCTGGACCGTGCCTCCTTATCGCTACAGCAGGAGAGAGAGAGAGGTCTTCAGCTGGGCTTATCAAAATGCTAATGCGCTTGAAAGGAAACATTAGTCTTCCCTGAGTAAAGGAGGGTTGAAAAAAAAAAAGTGCGTTATTAAACGTCGGCCTGTTTAATCTTGTAAAAGTGGCACTATCTTCCCTCAGGATTGCCAGATGCTCAGGCGCTGCTTTCGGCACCTTCTTCATTCCCATGCAGGCACTGTTGCTGCGGTGGGGGCAATGGAGCCCAATGAAAATTGCACAGCACCTTCAATCATTCTAAGTAAGCGCTGTAAAGCAAAGGGAGCGTCAACACTGAAGGTGCCACAGGAATAAGGAATGGAGCAGGAGTGACAATGTTTTTATGGCCATTTATGGTATGTTAGTCGTGTGTTTTGAGTGCCATATTTCTGTTCTCAGGTAGAAAATCTTTCATCTCCAAAATGTTGCATTGGTACACGGTGCAAAGTGCAGTTAAATGCCCAGTGCAGTGTGCAGGGGGATTGACGGCGCTTTTGGTATTTCTGTGACAAGATGCACCTGGTGCATTGGGGAACAGGGAAGGACTGAGATGAATATATTATCAGTGGGTGTGTTAGAAAGAGAGAGTTGTCCTCATTGATCCACCAATGGAGAAATTCAGAGTAAGCAGCAATTACAAAAATTACAATCCTATGCCTTGCAAAATAAATAAGAAGCCAATAAAGGAAAAATTAGAAGCCAAAAAATAAATAATTTGGGAGCCAAAGAAATATACAGTAGTATATTATGTACATGTGCATAATGCATGCTAATATGTATCAAGTATATGTACATTGTGTGTATGGTACCTGTGTACATGTGCATGAATTGAAACCTATGACAAATATATATTATATATCCATGTGCATGAAAGTGAGACCATGTGGCAGCTCCTGACACTCGGTACTGGGATTCAGAAGCTGTAAAACTTCTGAAGGGTCGGAGAGGGTTAGGGTTCGGGTGGTGTCCATGTGGTCCCTGATGCCCGGTACTGGGTGTCAGAGACCTAGAGGAACACCCCCTCGCCCCAGATTGTCCATGATGGCATTCAGCTTCTGTCTCATCATCCTCTCTGTCACAGCCTCCACACTGTCCAGCTCCATTCCTGGCCTTCTTCACCAGCTTGCCCTGATGCTACCTCCTCAGCACACAACAGCAAAGAAGATGACACTGGTTACTACAGACTGGTAGAACATCTGCAGCAGCTTAGTGCACACGTTGAAGGACCTGAGCCTCCTCAAGAAGAACAGCCTGCATCATCATCATCATCAGTGTCCCTTGCCATGAAAGCCCTCTTCTTCCTCTTCAACTGGACTTTCATGTCCCTGTTAATCCCAGACTTGTTGTTGTTTGGAAAGCAGCGAACCTTCCTGTGAGGGACAACACACTCCTCAGAACTTGATGTAGTCCCTCAATGTTGTCACCATATTCCTCCCCAAACAGTTCCCAGTCAGTTACTCGAGTTCAAGTCAACTGTATCAGGCGGTGGTCTGATTTACTGAGTGGGGGAAGGGCGGTGGCGCTGTAGGCCTCTTTAACATTGGCATACAGCAAGTCCAAGGTCTTATCCCCTCTGGTGCTACAGGTCACATACTGGGTGAAGTTGGTCAGAGTCTTTGAGATTTTCACATGATTGAAATCTCCATTTAGAATGAGCCATGCGCTGGGATGTCTTGTTTGCAGGTCCATGATGATGAAGTGAATGACGTCACAGGCGCGTGGCGCTACAGCTAATGGGGGAATGTTAACAGTAGCAACAATGGTGACACCATTTGGAGTTAACAAAGATGGCAAGACCTCCACCCAATTTCTTACCACTCTGTTTCTCATTGTCCGCCCAAACTAGCAAGAAGCCAGCCAACTCCACCTAGCAGTCTGGTATTTTCCTTTTGAGTCATGTTTCCGTTAAACACAACAACCGACGCTCATGGTATTCATGCTGTCCGCTTCCCCATGATGACAGAGGGAAGAACAGGCTTCTATCTCCACTTTCTCTCTTCCCTCTTCTTTCTCACGAGCGCTTCCGCCTTTTTCTCCTCATCTTCACCGGAATGTTCTTCGGTCTTACCACTAGTTGATCCCGGAACTGTAGGGGCTGGGATTGACTTAACCAATCAGTTATCCTCTTATCCTTGCCATTAAGGTGAGTTTTTGTGATGAGTAATTCTCAGGTGATGAGTAATGAGTGATGAGTAATTCTCAGGTGATAGAGTGAGTGAACATAAGGTAATTAGAGAGAATAAAATGTCATTATGCTCTCTTTTCCCTCTTGTCGATATAACGAAAACATGTTTCCAAGCCATTATTTTGCTTTTAAAAGTCCTGACATAAAATGCATCAAAGCTAAGTGATCTGTATGTTTGTGTCAACACCAGTTATAATCTAAATTAGGCTATTTATCTTAGAATTGCAGGAAATGCAATGAAAAATTCAAAAAGTTCGGGAAAAGTTCTACCAAGAACTGAACCAGACCCATTTATTATTTGAAAGCTGAGACCCGGACCCATGCAGAACTGAGAAATGTCAGACCTAGACCCAGACCTAAACCCAAACCGGACCAGTCTATTATTTGAAAATGTTGGACCCGAACGGATTTCATAGCTAACTGCTATTAACAAGTCAACGTTCATTTACAAGTTGTCAAAAAAACTTTGAGTCTTACCCAGTGTAACATTAGTAGCCTTCTTCCCTGTGCCCAGCCGTGACATATAATCCATCCTCCTTGCCAAGATAGTTGGTAAAATACAGTACATTCCGGTTTTCTGTTCTTCCTCTCCTCTTCCACTCCTTATTTCAGCTTATAAATCCACTTACTCTCATGGTGATGGGTGACAAATGCGACTTCTAGAATCAGCTTTGCAGTTTTGTTGCATCTTCTCGGATCCACTCGAGTATTACACATAATGTTTAACAGACCCAGAACTGCGGCAATGAAATGGGACCTGACCCGGCCGGAACCGACTAATGGGGATAAAACTTGGATCTGAACCTGTATGGGTCCCATGTCGGGTCATGAGTCCTCGGGTTCAGGTTGAGCCATGAAGACCTCTATTGGAGAGAGTGTGGTGTCTAGACAGAGTTGACTGTGATCACATGAGATCTGACCACTGTGATCACAGATTCAAACAGTGGAAAAGTGTATTTTTTGCTTGTCTTTGTGTATTTGCTTAGGTTCTGTTACGGTTACAACTAAAATATGAATATGAATAATGAATATGAAATGATGTTCAGTGTTGCAGAATGCTGTCTACATGGGGAAACTGAGACACAAACACATTCACACACAGACACTCACATACTGTATGCAACACTACAAATACAGTACTTATACACAAAAATATATACCCGTGTTTCTTCCTATAAACAAAACCAGTTGTTTTTCATCCTCAGCATCAGCAAGCAAAAGACCAGCTGTCAGCCTTAATACCATCTTCATATGGTTTCTCCTTTTTCCTCCTCTCTTTCCCCCTCTCTCTCTTTCACACACAAATACACTGTCTCTGTCATTCCTTGGTCACCTCCACAACCCAGCATCCATCACTCCCTGCCACCACTGTGCATTATCATCAAAAACACCAGAACACAGCGTCCTTCGATCCAATCTAAGAAACATATTGCAGTGTCCACAATCTGCCGCTCCGTAAGATATTGAAACAAGTCAATAGTGACCGTGATGCATGATGTCCCCCACAATTGGTGCAGGTTGCCCTGGGTGTAATTGTGGTTTTTAGGTGTAATGTGTGGTGTCTGAGATATTGCTGCTTGAAGCTTAGGGTCTTGTTGGCCTGCTGGTGGCGCTGCGGAGGGGCACTCATGCTTACATTCAAAATGCCGGAACCCAGTGGCAAAATCCATAATTTCCCCAAGTTCCGTCCAAAATAGGGCAGCAGAGGCTCAGAAAATGTGATGGATAGACAGGTAGATGGATGGATGAAGACCAATCCACATTCCCTTCACTGATATTAGTTAGATTGTGAGATCAGATTGTGAGGGAAAAAAAGCTAAGGAACCTGGAACTGTAAACTTACAGCATATCCAGAGTTCAGTAAATAACAAGTGTTTACTGTTTTCACCTCTGTATGTCCACTTCGTAGCATTCCTTGTTAGCTTAGCATAAAGACTTGAAGTCTACAGGAGTCATTAGCCTAGTTCCATCAAGGTGAAAAAATAAACCTTACAGCAAGTCCAAAGCTGTCTTATTTACACAATGTATCGTGTATGTTAAAAATCAACACACTCTCACTCCCAACTTATCAAAAATGGCAGCTTCATCAGTGGCCCCAGGCTTCAACCTATGATGCTGTTCAGTAGATTTCAATGGTGAAGGTGACGCATGTGCATAGGGACGAGACCGCATCTAGCCAGGCCTTTCAAGCGACCATGGAATATAAAAATTGTGGATTTCAAAAAAAGGATTTCTCATTTACGTAACTTAAAAATAGTTATTTTAAATTTAATTCTATTTTAAAAATATTTTAAATATCTTCATTGTCTTAATACTTTTGTGTTCTCAGTTGAAAATGTAATGTTTTATGATAGTTTCGGAATTACCTATACATATATACCCTTACTGGCCACTTCACTAGGTCCACCTGTTCAATTGCTTGTTAACACAAATAGCTAATCAGCCAATCACATGGCAGCAACTCAATGCATTTAGGCATGTAGACATGGTCAAGACAACTTGCTGAAGTTCAAAGCGAGCATCAGAATGGGGAAGAACGGGGATTTAAGTGACTTTTAACATGGCATGGTTGTTGCAAAACGGGCTGGTCTGAGTATTTCAGAAACTGCTGATCTACTGGGATTTTCACACACAACCATCTCTAGGGTTTACAGGGAATGGTCCAAAAAAGAGAAAATATCCAGTGAGCGGCAGTTGTGTGGATGAAAATGCCTTGTTGATGTCAGAGGTCAGAGGAGAATGGGCAGACTGGTTTGAGACGATAGAAAGGCAACAGTAACTCAAACCACTCATTACAACCAAGGTATGCAGAATACCATCTCTGAACGCACAACACATCGAACCTTGAAGCATTTGGGCTACAGCAGCAGAAGGCCACACGGGGTGCCATTCCTGTCAGCTAAGAACAGGAAACTGAGGCTACAATTCGCACAGGCTCACCAGAATTGGACAATAGAAGATTTCCCATTTAGACCGGTATTGCCACAGTATGTGTGCCCTGGGAGGAGGTAGCATGGATCAAAGTATGCTAGCAAACGTTGAAATGCAGGGTTCTCCACAATATTAAATGGCAGGTCGGCGAGCACGATAAACTCCATAAGTTTCCTTGTGCCACCCCTTGCCTTCTCACTGTCACAGTTATACGGACGG
>OMLF01054623.1:0-10225 GCA_900302615.1 Holocentrus rufus
AGATGGGTGGGAAGATCGGATGTGACCTGCCCTGAGGGCCAGACGCCAGAGTTGGATCTCTAGAACATTATATCACAAAAATAGACTATTAGAATATAGGGACAGGATATTAATGATAGAATGAGGGGAAACTCGAACCAAAAACCAGATGGGTGGGAAGATCTGTGACCTGCCCTGAGGGCCAGCGGCCAGAGTCGTAACTTCTTGATCGAATAAGAAAACAGTGATATAATGACTTAAGGTAGTATGAGAAAAACTCAAACCAAAAGCCAGATGGGTGGGAAGATCGGATGTGACCTGCCAGCGGCCAGAGTTGGTTCTCTAGAACATTATATCACAAACATAGACCAATAGGGTGGATAGGTATAGGAAGAGGAGGACAGACAGTTACATACCAATATTAAATGGAACCACTTCAGGATGATAACACACAAACCCATCCCTGACCCAGACCCTAACCTTAAGGGACACCCAGACTCACGCCTAAGCTTAATCACTAACCCTAACCAGAACCTAAACCCTCTCCCCAGTCCTAACCTTAACCACTAACCTTCCTTTTTTTCCTACACCCACCCCTGTCTCTAACCCTAACCTTAAGGTCCACCTCACCCAATCCCTAAACTTAATCACTAACTTCCTTTTTTCCTACACCCACCCCTGTCTCTAACCCTAACCTTAAGGTCCACCTCACCCAATCCCTAACCACTCCCACCCCCAAATTTGACTTTAAGGCCCATCCCTGTCCCTAATCCTAACCTTAAACCCCCCCCTTTTTATTTTTTCTTCCCTTTCCAGAAAACAAACAGGTGCCACACGAACAGACGAGGGGGATGGGGTGATTCCACGGGGCTGGACCAGGCCTGTCAGCTTTCGCCTTCCAGTCCAGGAAAGCAGAGCTGAAAGTGTGGTTTCGCGCTAACTCTGAACCTTAGTCGAGGCGGGTGGTTCTTCAGGGTTGTGGCAGATATTCATGAACGGAGGGTCAGTGCCCTTTCCCTTGACACTCACACCAAAAGCCGCCCGTACTACCGAAATTGGAGATGGGGTGTGCGTGAGTTCTTGAGGCTTCGATTTCCTAACACCTAACCCTAACCCCCTAACCCTAACCCTAACTGGGAGAGTGTTAAAACTGTATGTGTGTGTGTGTGTGTGTGTGTGTACAAGACAGGAGTGTTTTAAAGAGAGATACCTAAAGGAAAAAAAAATCACTGGGCATATTCATTCCAGAGACCAGCATGGCTGATTTGGGCAAAGGAGATAAACACCCACCATGAAACATTAGTACAATGATGCTAAAACTCTGTTAAACATGCAGGGGAGGCAGCTTTTAGGGGGACAAACACACATCCCCATGCATTTAGGTGTACAAAAAGGACCAATGTTTAACTTCATATAATAATCCACCATGGGGGAATTCCTTGTTACGTGCACTGGTTGGGGTGCAGGGTCTATGAGTTCATGCAGTGCTGCTGGAGCAGCAGGGTTTAGGTGTGTTGCTCAGGGCTAATTTGACAGGTATGGCTTCATGGGGGTTGAACCTGAGTCTGATGGCTGTAAGGGGGGGGGGGATTAACCACTTAGCCATCCTGCCACCCCGGCATCTTCCACTCTTTAGCAAATAGAAGTAGATGACAAAACAAAAGGCAAATGTGCTGCTGCATATATAGGAGCCCAAGGATTCTAGGATGCCATTTATCCAAGCACCCAAACATTCACAAACACACACACACACACACACACACACACACACACGCACACACACACGCTTGCACATCTTTGGCAGAGATGAGAAAACGGCAACTATCGCTAGCAGGGATGCTGCTGTTTCCCTCTGGGAGCTGGACAAAACACACACACATGAACGCATCATTCTGTGTCTGCGTGTATGTCCACGCACACACACAAGTAAACCATAGCTTGCAGGGATATCACACACCTACTGCAACACATACACACACTCTACACAGTGAACGAGAATATAATTTTCTGTCCCTGTGCGGCCTGGAGTGCAGCAACCTCCGAATGTTATTTCATCTGCATACTGGAGGGGCTATCAGCATTCTGGAAATTGAATACACAACCTGTAGGTATTGCCAAAAAAAAAAAATCCAACTTTTTTTTTTTCCCCCACTCTGAGGATTATGTAGCGGGAGGGAGAAGCCAACTGTTTTGTTTTTAGAATAACAACACGTCGAACAACACCTCGTTAAATGGTGCACCCCCACCCCACCACCCCAAAAAAAATCTCATTACCGCTTGTATCCTCTACTCTTTCACCGCCACATGGTTCATACCAACGAATGCCGGGGAGCCTTTGTATGGTGGTGCATCGCCAGTCAATCTTTTTATTCATGTGCTGCAGCCAACTTTCAAACACCATCTTTGAAAAATAATTTTAGATACAAGATAAATAGGAAATGTGGAAATTATTACGAGGGCAGAAAGAAGACATTACCTTTACCTTGAGTCACTTGTGAGGGTTGTTTTGATGCTTTTTGAAACAGGTTAATTAAACAGAGTTCGTTTTGTTATTCAGCGGTTCGGAAACACTGACAGTTCTGCCCTTAAGAGATGCCAAGTTTTACATATAAAAGTGCGAATTACTTCCAAATTATTTCATGGCTGCACTCATTCTGCAAGCACAGCTGACACTTCAAATGGATTTCTCAGATTGAGCTCCTTCATTTGTACATTAAAGCCAAAGATAGCCTCAGTTGTTACACGCTTTTCCGCCTGTTATACACACGAGGTGGGTGTTGCAGCTTGAGGTGTTCAGCGGATCCGTCGGACTGGTTATACAGAATGAATGAGCTTCATGTCATATTAAGGCAACAGGCTTTTACTCTGCTCAGGCTGTTTTTCAGATTTCAGGAACTAAACTTAAGTCACTCATCTCAATTTTCTAGATCTCTGTTGAACTCAAGATAGCACACTCTGTAGGACACCCTATACATATTTATTAGTTATCCAAGATTCCCACTGTGGCCCTGTTTTAAATTCCCATGACTTCTCCATGGCTTTCCATAAATAGGTTGGAGTGCTTTCATGACCTAAAAATGATATTCCTTCCTGGTTTACGTTGTTTTTCTTAAAAGACTAAACAGTCTGTGGCAACTGTAGCAGGAACCCTGGCGGCCACTAGATGGAGCTCCTATTCTTTGCACAAACTCCAAGTCTCCCAGCCTCACTCTCATGTTTTAACACTGAGGTAGGTTTTTCTATCTCTGTTTTCTGTGGGGATAAAACAAAGGGATTTTCTCTCAGAGCACAAGCATAATCAAGTAAGACTAGAATATGCCATATCAAAGCAGAGCAGGTACATGGAGGCTTGGTCTTCACCGAGTCAGAGGCGTTGCTGTGTGGCCGCGGTAGTGAGGGTCTTGCCAGGGTGCCACTCCGGGGCAGAATACAATTTCAAAAGCTCTGATGGACTCTCAGAGCGATGCTAATTGCTCTCGCTCCTAACAATAGAGAGAACAAAGACTGGCAATCAAAGTCTACTTTTGTCACAGTCATTAGCCCAGTTACTGCCCATTTATTTCAGATGGGTTTTTTTTTTCTCCTGGTAAATCGTTACAGTCAAGTGTTACAGAAAGTTCTGCGGTGCTGCTGTGAATACTCCCCGGGTCTAGGATGAAACTTAATACAGTGGGAATGAAACTTATGAAAACTGCTGCTGCATTATTTATTGTTTTTCTTTGTCCCTATACCCTCACCTGTCTGAATCGGTATAACTGCAGGTACAGCTGGGATTAGTTGGTGAGGGTGTAGACACAGCAAGGCAAACATGAAGAGGCACAAAGATTTAGAAGACGAAATTTTATGTAATGCACAATGCTATCCAAAATATTATGCAATATCTGCAAAATAGAGGGTTTAAAATAGCCACAAATATGTGAGTATGGCAAGATTAGCTTTACTCTAAGCTTTTGACATCCTGCTGGCTTCTATCCTTTGGGTCAGAATGTGAGGAAAAGGAGCTCCTCAATACGATATCCTGAGACAGCAGTTTTGCTCTATCCATGCTCTGCAGTCAAAGCCCATGCTGAAGCTTGTAATACCACTGCTGTGAACAGAGGCAAACATCAATCTGAGATTATCGACACTGTTATGTAAAATCGATCCTGTGTACGTTATGCATGGGGTGAGGACATAAATTACTATTGCTTTTTACCTTTTTTTTTTCATTTGTGCTCAATAGAACTTATTACATTTCAGCAGAATGGTTCTCTTGTTTTGTGGTTAGTGGGCTAAGTGTTGATCTTATCTGATAGATATATGCTATAAGCAGCTGGCAGTTTTGTCTGCAAAAATTTCATTTCAAAATAAAATGATGTCTTGAGTAACTGGTATAGTTCCATGTCTTCCACGGAATCATATGTCGAGATACATTGGTGAGATGCCCCCCCTCCTCTCCCTCTCTCTCTCGTTCTCTCCCGTGGGCTTCCTAATGTTGTGTGCCGTTACCCAGAGCTTTAGGGAGGATCATTTGGTTGATTGACTCTGTGTTTTCTTTTCCTTCCATTGGGATTTGCAGCAAATAGAGCTCATAATTGACTAGCCCGCTCTTGGAAAATGAGCTCGGTTACTATTTAAGAAGTGGCGATGCCTGAATAGATGGATGCAGGATGTGCTGGTTGGTGTCACTTAGCATGCTGTGCTGAAAGGCTTCAGCACAGATGCAATCTGAGAGTCCCAAAAGTGAGTATTTCACGGTTGTCCATACAATGTAAGACATGATGTGGCGCAAGTATCCATGGTGCACAACTGGTTACATGTTTGGTTCTTATACCGCTGTGTGGATATTAGCATGATGCATCATCAGAAAACAATATGTCTTGTGCAGTTTAAAGGGAAATGCCACTCATTTTTAATGGTGAAATATGTCTCTCTATTCATCATAGGCGGAACATTATATGCCAGCAAGGCCAGGTTATATCAGCAGCTTATGCACTTTGGATGCATATTTTGCATGCCACCTTTTCAACCCAGTGCAATGTACAATGAAAGTTTGGAACTGAAACATGAACTTGGTGATTTGAAAGTAAATTTAAAGTTCATTTGGCATAACCGTCTGAATAAGCCAAATTAGTTTTTTTGCAAATCAAAAAGCAATTGTGCCTCAGGAGAGTCAAAAAATATTCCCTTTTTTTGCAAGTATTTCATTTCATTCAGTTAGGCTACTTGTTGCTGTCATTTAGTGCTACCAACGTGCATAATTTATTACTCCTGCCTGTGCAGCTTTAGGATCAGAGTAGTCCTTAAAAAAGTATGGTATGTATAGGCTGATGACCCGCTTAAGTCACATGCCTGCATATATTCCAGACTACATTTGCATATTTGTGCGTTTTTTGAGATAATTTCTTGGCATTTTTTTTTAGCATTCTAAGTAGACAGAGATAGGAAAGATCTATAAATAACATGTAACCAAAATCCTGGGCTGGATTCCTTCTCAAGATGTCACAGTCACAAGGTATGCATCCAACCTGGCTACATTCTGCTATTTTTTCATGTCGGATGACTATGAATTGCTTGAGATACATTCTACAGTATGTAGCAAAAGTGTGTCTGTACAGCACATGGTACAGTTTGTGTCATCATGAGTATATTTTAGAAATATGTTTATAATACTCATATTACAACATGGTGTTTCCATGTCTCAACTAGGGCTTATAAGTCTGAAAAAGCTCATATCACAGGCTCTATTTTTGTGCCTGAACAGATCAAACGCAGTGACTTTTCACCAGTGAGGGGTAATTTCATTGGACGCAAGCAGATTTTTTCTCACCACGTGCAGTTCCAAGATAGTTGCATTTGCACATGTTGTTACTGTGTAAATCAGCTTCTTCCTAAATAAACCTGTCAGTGCACAGAAAACATGGTGACCAATATCTCCAAAAACCTGAACTCACCTTAAAATAGAACATCACCTGGCTTTTGGCAGCATACTTGGGGTGCTGTATTCACATTTAAAGTGCTGTATTCATATTTAAGGTGCACTATGTTCATGCCTTCCAAATCCGCCTCCCAGACAAGAACGGAGGTTTCCTTTTTGGAGAGTCTGGACTCTCCTCCCCAGTTTGAAACTGGCAGTATTCCACAGTACATTGTGGTGAGGAGTGCATTGTTTTTAAAGGGGGTGAGAAGAGTTGATTTGTTTGGGCGCGATTGATGCCAGCCTCTACCACACCTTCTGAGAATGTGTTCTTACTGATCCAACCCCTTTCACAAGATGTGTGCCTGTGTTTCTGATTGCAAAATTACCAAAAATCTGTTGGTTATGCCCAATTGATTTTGCTCCATGAGCTTGTGTCACCACCTGCGTCTGCACGTTGATTCATGGAAATAGAGCCCTACATGTGACGTCACCCAGGGATCAATTCTTGGCCTCTTTGTATTCACTTAAATAGCATATGCCTGGGCTTTGGCAAATTATTAAAAAATACAACACCCGCTATCAAAATTATGCAGGTAACAGACAAATTTAAATATGTCTTTCCACCAGTAATTTAGACCCTATGGATTTACTGATTCAGAGTATTGAAGACTTCAATTTGTTGACGTTTCATCATTTTACAATAAAGCCAAAACAAAGTTCTTATTTTACAGCTAATCCAAAATATAGTACCCGGATTAATAAAACTGAGCACATCACCCTGGCTCTTAGATCCTTACTTTGGCTTCCAGTGAAAGCCAGAATTGATTCTAAGGTTGTATTCATGGCTTAAGAAGCACTTAAGGGTCCTGTCCCAAAAGACACTTTAGACCTGCCCGTTTGTTCTGAACCCCTTAGATTATCCGGCAAGGCCTTTTATCTTTTTCAAGGGTTAAATTAAAAAATTATGCTTTTTTTAATGGATTGCCTTGCCTGTGGTGGTGAGAAGTGCCCCAACACTTAAAACTGAAAACTTTTCTTTTTTTAATGGTGCCTTTGTCCAGTTTTTGAATCAATGCTGCTCTGAGGGCCTGTAGTTTTTATCTTACTCTTTCTGTCATTGCTCTTGTTTATTTCTCTACTGTGCATTCATTTTATGCTTCTGTGCAGTACATTGTGAGACCTTGTTTATGAAATGTGGAGTTTCTCAAGCCAGACTATCTCTTCCGCAATCTTTGAATACTCCATAGATTAGTCTGTAATTCAGTCCCTTAAAATTTGAGGAGAGGAAGCTGTCATCTTCCACCACAACAACTCTTTGTACCGGAAGAGTATTTGACCAATCATAACAAAGTGTTCATGAAAATGTATTCCCCTCAGAAACATAACCGAGGCAGCTAGCTAGCATGGAAGATACGCCAACGAATCTGGTGAAAGAAGACACCGAAAGATGTAAAAGATGTCTCTGCAGCGGAGACATCCTCCAGCGGAGGAATCACACTTGTCACAGAATGAATTTTGCAAAGTTTTGAAAGAGTTGAATCAAAAATATCTTTTCGGATTTCCATTTCTTCGCAGCAGCTAGCTAGACTTCGACTACTTCACTTCGACTACTAGGAGTTATTTACGCATCTGCACAGGACATATAGAAGTGAGGAAATGAGCTGATATCTGCCTTATTTTGCTACTCGTTTTCAGAGCTTCCAAAGTACAGGCTGTTAAGGGGCTTTCAGATAGGATGCGGCAATTCCTGCCCTCTACCATTGAACCCATTCATTGTCTACATGTTGCGTGATGCAAGAGCGTGTCTGCGTGGCACTCAGCTGCATGCAGTATGAAGATCATGCTTGCGTCCTGTGACAACACCTTGGCGCGTCCAATAGGAGGGAATCTGGCAGATCACAGCAAAGAAAATGGAGGAGATCATCATCTTGGTGGTGTCCCACTTTCCTGAACTATATGAAACAAGTCCTACCAGGACATCGTCAAGAAAGCCCATTTGTGGAAAGAAATTTCCAACAGTCTGAGCTTACCAGGTGTGTTTAAAAAGTGGTAGAACTGTATTTTTTTCTATTTTCAAAATAGCATGTTAGCTTGAAATAAAATATTAGATTACTCTTGTTTCATATCAGGATCACTTGACTCGTGTGTCAGTATATGGCCATGAAGATACCATGTGATAATCACGGACAACAGAAGCAGATACTGTCATCCATGAATAGGCAATTTAGAAATGTAACCTTGATAGCATGGGGTTTTTATCCCATAGTAAACCCTTCCATGAGTAACAGCTACACACTTTGTGTTGTAGTATCTTTTGTTTATTTCAGTCACCTAGCAACAGACACTAGATAGGCATAATGTGTGCCCTGCTCTCTGCGTGGTCTCCAGTGGTGAGTGTGGCGCACACCCCATCCTGTCTGAAAGCCTTTTAGGCGGAAGAATTTGGAAATTGCGGGAAGCTAACATGTAACATGAGAGACTATGAAATGTGCTTAAAGTGAAGTGTGATTGATTGACTGATTTATTGATGTGTCCTGTAAGCCCAGGTGGGATGCACACCTGGCATGCATAAAAGTCGGATTTAAAAAAAAAAAAAAAAGAAAGAAATTCTCTGCAAATTCAACAGTCATGAATCCTAAAGTATCCCATGTGGAAAGCAAAACAATAACCTGTTGACCAAAAGAGATCTTTTCATGTTAATGGAGCCTGAATTTGATTTCAGTCAGGATTTCACTGATAATGCAGATGACAATAATTGGAGACTTGGTGTTGGAGGAGCAAAGTTAAACCCATTTCTTTACCAGTCTAAATCTTCAATAAAGCTCCACACTTGCTGTTTTCATTCTGAGCCACTTGTAGTGAAGGGAACCAATTTAAATGCATATCAATGTGGGTTAGACAGTCAGGCATGATGAGGTGCAGTTCAGCATGTGGCAGAACTGGTTCCTTCGCTGTTTCTGTCAGAGCCGTCAAGGGGCGATGCATAGTCAATCATCTTCCTGCTTTGTGATGCCGAGGCGCAGCCAAGCGGCTCATATCTCAAGCCTATTAAAATGCAACAACATGAGAGAGAGTATATGAGTGCTAACACAGCATGGGCACTGCATCTGCTGGTGTGAGGAGCTGCAAAGTGATCGAATCCCATCTTGAGATGAGATCTAATCAGAGACTCCTGCAGTGTGTGAGAGTGTTTGTGTATGTAGGGTTTGTGCAAGTCTGTGCTTGCTTGTGCGCATTTGTGCGTGTGTGTGTGTGTGTGTGTGTGTGTGTGTGTGTGTGTGTGTGTGTGTGTGCAGTATTTGCAGTATGAATATGTGCGTGGACAATTGCCTTTGTGTGCACACGTATGTGGCGGTGAGTTTCTCAAATACAGCAGAATCAGCTTTTCTCTGCCATCATGAGCCCGCTGTCAGATCACACGGAACTTAATGAGAGAACATTGCTGCCCTGAATGTTAAATCCACCACTTACAGCAAGTCAGGGTGCAGAGGCGGGAGAGTGTCCTGGTGTGAGTTACAGAGTGATTTTGACAGCGCCTCTTTCCCTGCTCATTTATTAGACTGCAGGAGGGAAGGAGAAACAGACAGAAGACCGTCAGATGGAGACAAAGATATAATGTGTGTGTGTGTGTGTGTGTGTGTGTGTGTGTGTGTGTGCGTGCGTGAAAGTGAGACACACAGAGAGGGAGAGAGAGGGAGAGATTTGTTTAGCTTTTTATCGCTCCATGTCAACACTCCCCTCTGCAGCTATCATGCCTCTGACATTCTAAGGCCTGGTCCACACTGGATGCGTCTTGGCTGCGTCGCGTCTGCGTTGCTGAGCTGCTGCGTCTCACGCGCGTGTCGGCGTCCACACCGGCTGCGTTTCTGCTGCGTTTCTGCTGCGTCGCGGCTACTGCAAGCCCTATTTGACTACACTGAGTTTGCCTTTGATAATGGCCATAAATAACACATTGTTTCATTTTAAATGTAACTTATATTTAGTTTAGACAGAAAACAGGTTAAGAAGCCCAACTGTAAAAATATAAAAATAAATAATTAAGTACTTGACTATCTAATTGGCATGAGCGAGACCTTAATTTACGTTATGAGAGAGAGAGAGCGCACCTCCGTCAATTTTCAACATCAAAGATGTCTCCAACTGCCGTTGTACCAAAATAAAACAATGAGCTAAACTGATGTCATACTGACGTGCTGTTTATTGGAGTATATGAGCCAAAATACGACTATACAGTTAAGTTAATAAAATCCATAATAACAGGTCCATATCAAGATGACAACTGAGGAAAATGCCAGAATCTATATGGGGTATGAAACTTTTATTTTGGCAAATCGGAAGTGGGAGAAC
>OMLF01054631.1:2953-16122 GCA_900302615.1 Holocentrus rufus
AGCTAATGGTTGATCTACAAGCAGGGCCCATAAAGCAGGAACTGAGCTGACAGATACGGCAGAATGAACATATGACCTTCACAGCCATTTGCAAAGACACCCGGGCCCTGGAACAGGAGCTTCAAAATGGGGATTTTCTCAGAGAGTCACTGTTCCAGCCCCACCAAACACAACTACAGCCAACATGGTGCAACTAAAGGGCCAGCTACAGGCTGAACTGCAGCAAGAGCTGATGGGAGTAATGAGGAAGGAGATCATGGAACAGATGAAAGCCCTTTCAGGACACATCTCTCCAACAGGGAAGAACCACCAATTGCTAAAGCCCGACCTATAGACCATCGTACAGCTGCAACACTAGGCCCCCGGGTGAGACAGTGGCAAGCAGGCGCAAAGGCACGGCTGTCTATCAGTAAGACACACAGGGCCGACCCATCTGCTGGAGCTGTGGGGCAGCTGGGCATGTTCAACAGGTGGCATGAGAGTGCCAGTGAGGAATGAGGAGTTGCTGAATGGAGGGCGAGGCTTGGTTCAACGGCTGTTCAAAGCAAAGTAAAGGAATGTGACCAGACCTACCAAATTTGTGTGTGTGTGTGTGTGTGTGTGTGTGTGTGTGTGTGTGTGTGTGTGCCACCAGCTGTGTGTGTGCCCACGACTGAGGGTGCTTTGCTCTCCTCCACAGTAGTCACAGCAAGGCCAGGTGAGGAAGAGCCAGGGGACCTCATGGAGGGTGTTGTACGTTAGACCGGACTCCATGAGCAGAGCAAGAACAACGGACACACAGAACCCCACCCTATACCACCTGGACACATCAGTAAAACACTCCCATCCTGCAACACTGTGCTGATTTTATGGACTTCGGCACTGCCATTTTCAAGGACTTTTAACCATATCTGTCAACTCTCACGCACTGAACATGAGACTTACGCAAATGAGCCTTCTCGCACCCTCTCACGCCACACATCCTATTTCTCACGCTGTTTGGAGGGAGTGGCACTCATAAACCGCTGCAAAAAACAACATGCATTGACTTGGTCAGTTCTGAGCTCCTGACACTGGAAGAGCTGAAAAAAAATAGTGTGTCTCCAAACATAAGCTGAAGATGCACTTCAGTGTGCACAGAGAGCCCCAGGTGGAGGAGAGCTGGGCACTTGTCTGTCAGCATGGTCTCTCTTCTTATTCTTGTATTGGTAAGCTCCTCTAACAGCACCAAATACGCTACTGTGCCATTACTCACTATTTTTTTTTCACCTATTCCAGCGTCAGGAGCTCAGAACTGACCGAGTCATTGCGTGTGTGTCTTGTTTTTCGCAGCGGTTTATGACTGCCCCTTCCTCCAAACAGTGTGAGAAATAGGATGTGTGACGTGAGAGCGTGTGTGATGGCTTATTTGTGTGAGTCTCACACTCAATGTGAGTGAGTTGGCAACTCTGGTAATGATTGAGAGGGATTATTTTTGTATGAATCTATATATTGTTTATTTGTAAAATCCTACTCATTCTGCTTAAGTAATGGTAAATGAGTATGATCAAGTATGTGAGCTGGTATGTATAGGTAAGTAAATTAAAAGATCCAGGACACGCAAGTAACATGTATCATGTACGATTTTTTTTTTTTTTTAAGATTTTTAATGTTTTAAACTACAAGAGCTCCACCATCAAGAATATATGCCCTACATTTTATTTGGAAGCATTTGGCATTGTGACAAACCCATGTGCCTAATTTGGTGCATTTTCATGCACTGGAAGGTAGAAAGAAAGAAAGAAAGAAAGAAGGACAGAATGAAAGAAAAAGAAAGAAAGACAAGCAAAAAAAAAGCTTATTCTGAAGGCATACATCAGTGTGGGTGTGATACTTACTGGGATCTGTGTTCACCACTTTCATGGCCTGTATGAATTCTTTTGGCTTGTAGTTGATCTCTTTGAGCCATGGCTGGAGATCAATGTATGCATCACATACTTTATATAAGATGTAAATGAAGTATTCACAGGCTTCCTCCCCTTTGCATTGCACTAGTTCCAATATTTTGCGTACCTACAAAATAATCACAGCCAAACAAAACAAAATCAGTGTTGCTAATGTACTTCCCCAACCAAGTACATTCACTTTCCTGATTAAAAATCCGCAATTAGTAAACATTACAGAGGGATGGTACTCAATGTAGATTATAAGAAAACAAGTAGAAAAATACTGTCCTACCTGATCTGTTTTGGTGCTGGTGTGCTCCACAATCTCAACATCTTCCACACATAGGAAGCCACTGGCCAACAGGTTGTCCAGTATACACTGAATGCTCTTCACCCGAGAGACCAGTAGTTCTCTGTTGTAAGTGAGGATGTGGCGGCTGGATACCTCCTCTGTCGTTCCCATATTTATGACAGGTCAAACACCTTTATAGTGGGATGACAAATGACACATGACGCAAACGAATTTAACAGAATCATCACATGGAAGAAAAATACACAATCGATCGCAAAATTATTTTTAAAAACTATGGTAGCTAATTAATGATGCCTCGCTCACCGACAAACCTACACACCACGGAGAACGGGACTTAGGAGTGAAAATCAATCGTGATTTCCGCACCAGTGATTCACCACACGGCACTTAAATTCAATCAAGTGTCAATATAAAGTTGATTAACAATCGATACCATCCCCCACGGTGTTTTCTGGTGGAGGAAGATGGTGGCAACTATGGCTTAACTTAAATTCATGAAGTTTCAATTTTATTGAAAATACTGCTGCTTTGTAAATCACTTGTATGCCGAAACAAAAAAAAAGATTTTTACATCAGATCTTTTACATGCGTTTTATTGTAACCAGGTATATGCGTTTTCAAAAAAGCGAGATAGAATCAAAGTATGTTCACGTTGCCACATTTTTACACTTTTGAGTTTGCGTTAATGCTTTTTCTCCATTCGAGAGAATATCGGTGCGAGTCAACTTTTACACCTTAAAAAACACTCATACTCCTAAATGGCAAATGTTTAACCCTACCATTGTAGTGTATCCACATCCAAGCTCTCCAGATATGAGTTTATAAGAGACAAAGAGTTTAAAAAAATCTCACGTAACCGACTGCTTTCTTTGTATGTCTATCTAACAAATGATCCGATCGTTTTAGGAAGTGAAAGTAAAAGTAAACTGCGTCATTTCTCCCTTGGATTTCACAAGCCCGCGACTGCGACCACCTCCAAAAACACTCCAAAGTACAGTTGTTTTGGAGAAGGGTCCAGCTGCAGCTGCAGTACCAGTTCAAGAGACGCCCACACTTATCACTTGCCCTAACCTTAACCTCAGTTGGATGGGCGTGTCTTGAAGTGACGTGTTCATGGGGTGGGCGTGTCTTGAAGTGACGTGCTCGTGGGTATTACTGTCGGGCGTATGTCGGAGCTGATTTCAAAATAAAAGCACTCTTCCAGTAAACATTTGAGTTGCACTGCAACATTGCAACACGTTCTCATTCCCAACTCGTCAAAAACGGCAGCTTGGCCCTAGGCTTAAGCTATGACGCTCTACGCCAGGGGTGTCAAACTCAATCACAGGAGGGGCCAAAATTTAAAACACAGTCTAAATAGCCAAACAGGATTAGCATTTATTAAACAGTCTAAAACTGACAATTTTTAATTAATCAGAAATATGAATTTGAACAGCCAGACTGCAACAACTTTTTCCTAAATAAAATAAATAAATAAATAAATATTTTTTTCTTCAACTATAACATCAAGCAAAATGAGAATATTTCAAATGTGAACAAGCTGGTGAAAATTTGCAAATTTTTAAAATAAAAAATGGTGATGCTATGTGATATTCCTTAATTACGGCCACATTCGCTCCACAAACAAGGCGCACAGGTTTACCTCCGATGTTGACAAACAGGTACTCTGCCTGTTTTCAAAGTCCACTTTTCGTTTGGACATTTATTTTGGGTGCTAGCTTAAATGTCACTGTTAAAGCGCTAACTGATGCATTCGTCCGCTGATCAGTGTGTCATTAAAGCAGCGGAGCAGCGAGAGGAGGGGGTGGTGCACAGGTATTCACCTGCGCGGCAGCTGTTGCAGTGTATTGTGGGATTTGTTGTATGAGTGGTAGGAGCGCTATTTACCGGCGGGCCATTAATAATAGACATGAAATTATCTCGGGGGCCATATATATTTATATCGCGGGCCGGAAGTGGCCCGCGGGCCTTGAGTTTGACATGTGTGGTCTAGGCAGAGCGTCATAGCTGAACTGAATCATATCTCCCTCAAAGCTTTGTTCTATAACCGCTTTATGATCTTAAATCAAAGTTCTGGATGATGAGACTATTTTGAGATTTTTTTGATTGGTCACTTGTAGTAAATCTAACAATGATGAGCGCTGCGTCTCAGCAAAAGTTGAACAGATTACAACTTTGAACGGCATCTAAAAATAGCGAACAATTGGCTGCAAAACTGAACGACAGCAGCACCCGTTCAAAAACAGCGAGATGCAATGCAAGGTCAAAAGATGTCCCTCTGATGCATGTTCACACTAGGAAGCAATTAAAAAATTCAGACAGGTCCGCTGTGTCCACGGCCCCTATGCTGTTAGGTATTGAGCACAGAACTTAAATGGATTCATTCATTCATTCAAGTTCTGTGGCATTGAGCCAGAAGCTTCTGGTTTCCATGGTAATTAATTACGTCCCATTATGAACCACACCTCCATTCTCTGTTTGAAAAAGAACATCAACCGAAAAACAGGAACTTAAACTGGCTGGAGGAGGGCTTTGAAGGTGTGGTTAATAATGGTATGTAATCCATTACCATGGAAAGTAGACGCTTCAGGCTCACTACCTAACAGCAAAGGGAGCATGGACACAGAGGACGTGTCTGAATTTCATTGCGCTATTTTTTATTTCCCAATGTGAACATGCATCAGATGGACGTATTTTTATGTTGCGTTGCGTCCTGCTGTTTTTGAACGGGTGCTGCTCGCTATTTTTAGGCAGTGTTCAAAGTTGAAATTTGTTCGACATTTGCTGAGACGCAGGGCTCATCACTGTCAGTTTCACTTCAAGTGACCAATAACAAAAGAGAAGGGGTGGGACAAACGGTCAAATATGTTGGAGGAGAGTTTAATTGATGCATTGTCCAATCATCCAGAAATTTGATTTAAAGGTGATAGATACAAGATTTTTATGGAAATGAGGAATTTAAAAAATAATACATCAATTGGGCATTCCAAGCGATGTAGAATAAAAGTATTAACTTTCCCACAAAAATTAGATTGACTACATTTTTTTTTTTACGATTTTATTCATTTTAATAATTTTGTCGGGTCCGAAATGAGTCCTTTGTTTATTTACATCAGCAGCAGGAACAGCGCTGCTGAGCCAGGAGCGTTGCAGCGTTGCAACCACACCTCTCTCTATAGCATGTTGCCAGTGCGTTGCTTGTCAGTGAGGGAATGGCTGTGTATAGATCTAAGCAATGTTTTGAACACCGGGGAACCACATAAAATCCCACAAAGAAGCCCCGGAATCCCCCCAACAGCTCCGCGACGAAAACGGGAGCAAGAGGAGTGTTTATTTGTGAAGCCTTCGGTCGTGTGACCTGAAGGAGGAAAAGAGCTGAGGAGCCATGCCAGTGTTGCTGTGACTTTTATTCTTGACCGGTAAGCTGTTTCTTTGCTAGCTAAGTCAACTTTTATGTGCTATGCACTAACATGTTCAGATCTTAGTTTATATCGGCATGACCGGTAGAGTATTGCATTATGTTTTTCTCTACACACTGCATTGCAAGTTTAGCCACCAAACATGTAGGTAAAGTTAGTAGCTTGCTATTATCACATAGCTAACGCTAGCAAAGCAAGTTTGCTGCTGGCTTGTTGCTACATGTTATCACCAGCTGCAACATCAGAATCATTTCTGTGGAAAACACACACGTCTTTCAATCCTGGAACATCTTAGGTGACTTTGTAAACAAAATAAGCCACTGAGGGGCTGTTGTGTTAGTCGGCAGCCTGTGGGCTAGCTACTGTGTTATAAGTCGAACTCTAGTAAGACGTCTGAACGTGATATGCACGTTTATTGCTAACAGTAACGTCCATCAAGCCCACTGGCATCAATCAGGCAGTATTCATTGGTAATGTGCAATGCAAATATTTGGTAACATCACAGCACTTATGATGCTCTGTTGTCATATTCATTAGTCCCTGAAGTTTGTGCTTTTTGCCTCTGATGCTTTGATATGATTCAGTTCCAGTTAGCAGCTACATGGATTAATACCTACTGCTGTTAAGTGGCTGGCCGTCATGTGTTGTCATAGCGACGGTGAAACCGTTGAAACCGCAAGGCAGGGGTCCTGGCGCATGATATATAAAAAGAACTAGATAGGGGATGCAAGTATGGCCGCCATTCATTTGAATGGAATCTTCTCACCCAGCACATACGCCGACAAGGGGCCCTTCTTCCGGAACCTAGCGGACATGCGCAGTGTGACTTTTGTTTTACACATGCGTAGTTGGCACCCACTTCGGCCACATGAACGCGCTGGCGTTTGTGGTAACCATGACAACAACCCATGCTTGTGGCTCTGTGCTCGTCGCTGCAAGTCTGTAAAGCTGACAGTGGAGCAGCCCAATAATACCAAAAGAAACAAGCGTACTTCCCATCAGGTAGAAGACTCATTTATTCAGTTGTGAGCAACACTGTGAGCAAAGAGTTGACTAATGTTAACTTAGCTAGCTAACGTTAACGTTACAGTATTTGTTAGCCCATATTAACCTGGCATTGATGATTCTTATGTTATCCACAGGGTCATATCTCCGTGCATCGCCCTCCTCTCAGAGCTCCGACCCTGCAACTCAGCTGCTACCAGAGGATGGCGTCTCCCTCCATTAGCCTATATTCTATCTCCTCCTTTCTTCTCCTCACCAAACTACTAATAAATACACCTTTTGCCAGGTTGAACCACAAGTATTGTACCTGTGTGTTCTGTCCTTCCCAGTGGGGCTTCCTCGGCCAGGGTAACTAAAAACATATCTAGACTGAACTTATTCTGTGTTGTAAATGCATATGGAAATCATCGTTCACAGAATATACCAGCCATACATGTGAACAATATTATTGAAAATAATGAGAATGATAATAAGTAAGTTAACGTGGGTCTATATTTTAAAATGCATTCATGGAATAATATACATAGTCTCATCTCTCTAATAGATCACCTGTTTAATCATTTTGTCATATTGTCAGTACTCTTATCTTGATTATTATAACATGCAGAGTCACAGCAGCCTCGCAGGTCATGGGATTGTTATTTTTGTAATTAGAGAAGACAGCTTTAGCTATTTTTAAATCATGCTGTCTCTATGAGGTGGGATAGTAGGCTACAGCTGGTTGTCATCATTATTCTTAAACGGCTATTGAAACCACAGGAATACGAGACCACAGGCATCAAAGGTGGGTCACTTCACGTCACTACAGGTATAGGGCTCGCCAATCAAATGAAGTCCAATGTTAACAGTGTTGCTCTGCAGGCACTCCAATTGCAGTTTGTCTCATGTGAAAACATTTACTCATCATTTGGAATATTCTCAGAAGGGTGTTGCAACCACGTGAAGTCCAGTAAAAAAGAAACCTATTTGCTTGATGATGAGGATATCTAGACTGAACTTATACTGTGCTGTAAATGCATATGGAAATTATCGTTCACAGAACATACCAGCCATACATGTGAACAATATTATTGAAAATAATGAGAATGATAGTAAATAAGTTAATGTGGGTCTATATATCATCGTATGATGAAAAGATAAATTATGTGCATATATGTAGCCTGTCACTAACTTTTCTGTGAAATTATATATATGCACAATAAAAATAAAAAATAAAACGTATATAAGGCTATAAATCACAAGTTAAACAGTAATCGAATAGTGCATTCTTAATATTAAGCTAGGTATTGCGATCTAACATTTACTTGACTTAATAACAAACTAATCGGCAAAGAAAGTGCATTAAGATGTGTCTTAGTTTAGTTAAAGGTCCACTAAGTCATTTCCCCCAAATCTCTTCTTCGCGTTAAGCAGCACCCTGCTCTTCATCTCTACTGCGACACCCACCGGCATGGACGAAAAACGGCATGATTGATTTAAGAGATAGAAGTTATCTAGGCGAGTGTATTTATGCTTAGACAATACATGCCAAATCGTCAAAAGACCAGTGTTCTCTACAAACCATCTATTGTGCCCTAACATACGCAATGTCGTAGGAAACCCCGGCAGTGGCAAGCACTCAGCTCTTTTTAGGTCAAAAGAAATGCTCAAAGATCGGGCAATAAAGTTGAGACTAGGGCCATGAAAAAGAAATGTAACTGAACTTGGCGAAACAGGAGGATTTGAATTGCATGGGTTTTGTATCACCTGGGATTATTTTTAGAGAGCGTTTCACAGCAGGTAAGTGTGCTCAGTCTGTAAAAGTTAGCTTTTGCAAAGTTAGCTTTTACAGACTGAAGACTCCCGTTTGTACGGGACTAAAATAGCAGAGATCCATCCATCCATCCATTTTCTCCCGCTTATCCAGGGCTGGGTCGCGGGGCAGCAGTCTAAGCAGGGACACCCAAACTTCCCTCTCCCCGGACACTTCCTCCAGCTCTTCCAGGGTGACCCCAAGTCGTTTTCAGGCCAGCCGAGCAGCATAGTCACTCCAGTGTGTCCTGGGTCTTCCTCGGGGTCTCCTACCGGTGGGACATGCCTGGAACACCTCCCTGGGGAGGTGTCCAGGGGGCATCCGATACACATGCCCGAGCCACCTCAGCTGGCTCCTCTCGATGTGGAGGAGCAGCGGCTCTCCTCTGAGCTCCTCCCGGGTGACAGAGCTCCTCACCCTGTCTCTAAGGGAGCGCTCTGCCACCCTGCAGAGGAAACTCATTTCAGCTGCTTGTATCCGGGACCTCGTTCTTTCGGTGACCCAGAGTTCATGACCATAGTTGAGGGTAGGAATGTAGATTGACCGGTAAATCGAGAGCTTCACCTTTTGCTCACCTCCTTCTTCAACAAGATGGACCGATACAGCGACCGCATTACTGCGGCCACTGCACCGATCCGTCTGTCAATCTCCCGCTCCATCCTTCCATCACTTGTGAACAAGATCCCAAGATACTTAAACTCCTCCACTTGAGGCAGGAACTCTCCCCCAACCTGGAGGGGGCAAGCCACCTTTTTCCGGTTGAGAACCATGGCCTTGGACTTGGAGGTGCTAATCTTCATCCCAGCCGCTTCGCACTCGGCTGCAAACCGCCCCAATGCATGCTGAAGGTCCTGGCTCGAGGAAGCCAACAGGACAACATCATCTGCAAAAAGCAGAGACGAAATCTGCTGGCTCCCAAACCGAACCCCCTCTGGCCCCTTCTGTCCATAAAAATAATGAACAGAACCGGTGACAAAGCCCTGCCGGAGTCCAACACGCACCGGGAACAGGTCCGACTTACTGCTGGCAATGTCAACCAAGCTCCTGCTCCGGTTGTACTCTCTTCACCCGAGTGTCCAAGACATACGGCCGGTCAGATGGTCAGATGATAAAACTACAAAGTCGATCATTGACCTCCGGCCTAGGGTGTCCTGGTGCCACGTGCACTGATGGACACCCTTATGCTTGACCATGGTGTTTGTTATGGACACACTGTTACCAGCACAGAAGTCCAATAACAAAACACCGCTCGGGTTCAGATCGGGGAGGCCGTTCCTCCCAATCACGCCCCTCCGGGTATCACTGTCGCTACCCACGTGAGCATTGAAGTCCCCCAGCAGAATGATGGAGTCCCCGGTTGGAGCACTTTCCAGTACCCCTCCCAGGGACTCCAAGAAGGCCGGGTACAAAACAGGCCGAAACAACAGCAAGAGACCTATCCCCGACCTGAAGGCGCAGGGAGGCGACCTCTCGCTCAGCGGGGAGAACTCCAACACATGGCGGCTAAGGTGGGGGGCTATGAGCAAGCCCACACCAGCTCGCCACCTCTCACGGCGGGCAACTCCAGAGTAGAAGAGAGTCCAGCCTCTCTCAAGGAGTTGGGTTCCAGAGCCCAGACTGTGCGTGGAGGTGAGCCTGACTATCTCTAGCCGGTACCGCTCAACCTCCCGCACTAACTCAGGGTCTTTCCCCCCCAGCGAGGTGACATTCCATGTCCCTATAGTCAGAGTCGTTGTCCAGGGATTGGGTCATCGGGGCCCACGACTGCTACCCACATCACATAGCACCAACCCCTTCTGATCTTTCCTGCAGGTGGTGGGCCCACGGGAAGGCAGGCCCACGTCGCTCCTTCGGGCTGTGCCCAGTCGGGTCCCGTGGGCAAAGACCCGGCCACCAGGTGCTCGCCTGCGAGCCCAACTCCAGGCCTGGCTCCAGGGTGGGGCCCCAGTGATGTCAATCCGGGCGACGTGAACTGCCTTGGTCTTTAGAACCGCTCTTAGTCTAACCCATCAGCTAGGACCTGTTTGCCTTGGGAGACCCTACCAGGGACATTAAGCCCCGGGCAACTTGGCTCCTAGAATCATTTGGGTACTCAAACTCCTCCAGGTGGCAGTTCAAGGAGAATAGCATAGCAGAGATGCTCCGGTAAATACTACATTACCCCCCTCCGGAAAATGAATCCCATCCAAATAGGACAGAGGTCTTAAAAATATTATCGGTGTTATTTACCTATCCAGCAGAAAGCAAGCGACTTTGAATGCAGTTCTTCTGCATAAGATCTCTCCATCTTTGGAAAGCCACACCGACGCTTGTCCTCTGCCTTCTCTGGTCTCTGAGTTGTTTCCCTGCATCCTGTTTTGGGTCTGACTGCTTCAGACCCTGCTGCATAATGATGGACTCCCATTATTTGGTAGATCCAGACTGAAATGTGGCGTACCTGATGCGGAAACAGCACTAACTAGGCACGGGAATCCAGGCAGGATACACAGCAGCAGTTCCAGCCAATGATCGCGAAGCTCATCTTCTTCTGCAGACGTTAGTTGTTAGTTGTTTTACACATGGAGACCTCCATGTAGCCACGGCCCGCGACATGTAGAATAAAATATGAATAAAATAGCTCCTTTTCATCATATAAAGCAATTTGACTCCTCATCTCATGTGAGTGTACATAATTTTAAACATTTATTTGTGTAATTATTAATTTTTATGTTTTTTTGTCTACAAACGACTAGGGCCATTACTAGTCATAGTCATACGTCATCCTTCCGTTTTAACAAGAGCTCATTTTTTTAACTTTGGGTGCTTAATTAAGGTATTTGTCCAAGGATATGTGGCGAACAGTGTGGCTCATCATTATCACAAGGATATGGCTCAGATAAATAAGTATGAAATATCTTAAAAATTCAAAAATACACTGGAGGGGTGCTTTAACTACATTTCAGTGGAAGCGTCGCTATTTCTAGTGATTCAAAAGATGGCACCAGGGTGCTTGGCTGGCCGTCTGTCGCTCTGCTCTGTTTTTTCTGTGTGTTTTGTGTTTTACCTGATCTGTCAAGAGGTATCGTCTCTCCTCACCTATGATCATCAAACTCTGTTTCGATCAGCTCAAATATGACAAGTTGTTGGGCTCTCCACCATACCTGGAGGATATCCCAGCATTTCTGAGGCGTCCTCCTCTCTATCCTGTCCCGCAGAGACGCCGGAGAAGACGTGGTAACGCGGAGGCCTCCGGGTTCGGCTTGAGGCTCACCTGAGGTCTGTCCATGTGTCCGATCGCTGGGATGTGCACTTTCTGGAAGTTCCCCATGCCCTGTGCTCGAGCCTCCTTCTAGCTGGTGTGTTCATTCCGGGAGACGCAGTGTGGTGCATCAGAATCTCCGCTCACTGAAGCATGCTTCGTCCTCATCTGACACTTTGGATCTCCATTTGGCTTTGTTGAATGTGAGATCTGTCACCAACAAAACTTTTCTGCTCAATGACTTCTTTACCTCACGTAACCTGGATTTTATGTTCTTAACGGAAACCTGGCTACCTGGCTGAAAGTGAACTCGCTCCTTTTTTGGAGCTCCTTCCCCCTGGATGTAGTTTTTTCAGCTCTCCTCGTACCACTGGCAAAGATGGATGTCTGGCATCCATCTTTAAATCCACCTTTCACTGCCAGCAGTCTCCAGCTGTTAACTTCTCCAGCTTCGAGCTCCAACTCTTTGAGCTGAATTTCCCCATGACTGTCCTCTGTGCGGTGATCTATCGACCACCGAAGTTTAACAAAGATTTTATATGTGACTTTGCAGACTTTGTGTCAGGTATCACTCTTAAATATGATCACTTTTTAATTGTTGGTGATTTTAACGTGCACGTCTGCTGTGAGATTAGACCTCTGGTCAGAGACTTTCTCAATCTCGACTCTTTTAATCTCACGCAGTCTGTTTCGGAGCCGACGCATGAAAAAGGTCACATTTTGGATCTTGTGCTGTCATATGAATTGGATGTACAGATAACCAAAATCTGTCACACACCCTTATCTGACCATCTTCCTGTTTTACTTTCCCTGTCACTGCCTGCACCCTCAACCACGAACTCTGCCCCCGTCCACCGTCTCCGTGTTTTTAATGCTTCAACGCCTTCACAGTTCTCCGCTGCTTTTAAAGACTCTTATTTGTATTCTCTGGATGATTTTGGCGACCTCAGTGTGGATGTCTATTTGACTATGTTTAATTCACTCTGCACTGAGATTTTGGACTCCATTGCTCCCATGACTTTAAGGCATGTAAAGCCACAGATGGAGCCTTGGCTGAATGAGTCCACTCGTGCTCTCAGATGCGCATGTAGACAGGTGGAAATAAAATGGAAAAAGGACAAACTCCAAATTTCTTGGGATCTCCTACGTAACTGTCTCCTTACCTATCAGCATGGTGTGAAAGCTGAAAAATCTGAATATTTTTCCTCACTTGTCTCTGCAAATGCTCACAAACCGCAAGTTCTTTTTAATGTATTTGACTCTCTTGTGAATCCTTGTGATGCTGTCTGTATTGAGCCTTCCACTTCTCTGATTTCCTGCAGTTTTTTGTAAATAAGATTTCTGCTCTTAGGTCCCCGCTCCCTCAGTCTGTTCAGGACCCCTCAGTTCCTACAGGAAGCTCAGCTGTTTTTCAGCAGTTTCAGCCCGTTTCTGTCCCTGCACTCACTGAAATAGTGGAACACTTGCATCCTGCTAACTGTCCATCCGACAGCATTCC
>OMLF01054633.1:0-10380 GCA_900302615.1 Holocentrus rufus
AGCTAACGGACAACAGCGCTACAAGTCCAGACAAGCCCAGAGAAGACAACGGTTAGACTGCTGGACAGCACCGAACTAATACAGGTAAAACTGTAAATGTATACGTTTATAAAACTATCGTTACGGCCAGACTTTGTGCCTGACATGAGTGTTAACACTTGGCACACCATGTCAACGGCATAGGCTGCCGCAAGTAATGTTGCTGTGTAGATAGCGCATGCGCACAAGCCTCCGCGAGTTAACAATTTCGTTTTTCTGTGGTACTAATGTCCTTCAGAACAAATTTTATGGCTCTGTGTTGTTTACAGTTCGACGGTGTCACTAAATATGGAAATCAAATGACAACACATACATCAGAACGGTAGATTCAGGCAGCTCCCCATTCAAAGAGATAGGGCTCTGGTCTTGTTGGTCGTGATCCTGCTGCCCGAGGGCGTTTCAAAGATGGCGCGAGAGTGCGCAGTCTCTCTTTTATAAAAAGGTCTCTGGCTAACATGAGCTTCCTACAGGAGCTCCACTGCAGGTAAGTTGCACCTCTTCCCTGTGAATCTTCTTTTGGGAATCTTAACTGTGAGAAGAATCAGATGATGCTAACAGAAGAAAAAGCCTTTGGATTATGGAGGAGGATTACAGTGTTGGAGGAGGTAGACAGCTGAAGCCACAGAAGTGATGCTGGTCTGCATCAGTGCAGCCAGGTAACATCGATCAGATGGACACATCACTTTGAACTCTTTGTAAACCAACAGCCATACTGAAGACTCCTGTGTAAATATCTTTTCTTATTTGGTTTCAGACACTCACAGAAAATTCACCTTTCCTGTTCACTTGAGTTTTGGAGAAGGCTGACATGAAGCTGCCAGCTAACTGTACATTAACTTCACATACACACCTGACCAGCATTTAACTCTCATGACGTGAAGGGGAGGAGATGATAACATTTTCATTTTGGGGTGAAGTGTTTAAGTGTTGCCTAACTTTTTGTTCTCAAAAATTTTAATTTACCTGTGTAACCGTCTGCAGTAAGGCCAGGCATTGGTACAGAGGGCAGTCCATGTTTACCAGCTGTGGTGGGCGGGACCAAGGGCGGGGCCGAGGGTATCACAGTGACAGCAGGGGTTTGGTTACCATGGTGATGTATGGCAGCAGGTATCTGATGGGCTACATCAGGGTTAACAGCGGGGTTAGCAATGCAGCTAACGACCCCAGCTAAACTAGGTATGTTGGTGGCCAGTGAGCTAACTATATTATCTAAGCTAGCGCTGTTGGGGCTAGCAGTAACCGAGCAGGCTGTAGTGGTAGCAGCTGTGACACCAGCAGGGTAAGCAACAGTGCTAGCAGCACCCGCTAAGCTAGGTATGTGGGCAGCTATGCTGTTAGCCATGCTGTCAATGCTAGGTGGAGCCGGTGGGGCCGAGGCCGGGCCGGCGATGGAACTCACAACCCCAGCCAGACTGGGGATGTTGGCTGAGATGAAGTCAGTCACACCGGCCAAGCTGGGATAGCCGACACCTCGGTCCGATCCACCACCAAGAGGAAGAGGAGGATGGTCTTCATCTGAGAGAGGAGAGAACAAGAGAGGTGACATCATCATCAGAGACGCTGACAAACTCGTTACTTCCTCCACATAAAATTCCACCTGCTGGACTTGTGGTACAGCAAGTTTGGTTCTTTTCACCTCACACATGAAGAAGAACAGAGCTGACCTGCTCATTTCCTCTCTGCCTTCATTAACAGGAAGTGACTCAACGGAACAATGAAGACATGAACAGAAGTAGGTCAGTTGTTTCCCTCTGTCATCATAACAGTTTCAGTCCGTTACAGATGAACAAACACAAGCAGCTAATCTCAGAGCTACTTCACAGCCAGGCTATTGAAAATGACAAAAATTGGTCTGGATCTGCTGCATCTTATCAATAAGATTATAAGTTATAGGCTATAATAGTCTGCGCACATTTCATGCAGTTCAGGTTTAAGTCTGCAGAAATGTTTCTGAGTAAGCACAACCTGGAAATTTGAAAATTAAAACTCTTTAGCCTACAATGTCTGAGACCATCATTATTGGATGATTATTGGTGATATTCTTGGAAGCAAATAATTCTGGTTGTCTGAGGGAGACGCTGAAAAAAGTTTTGTTTTGTACGCAGTCGGGACAGCGAACCAGGTAACAGCTGTTATACACTAATAAAGCCCGACTTTATTCACCTTGTTATGTACTGACTCAGACTGACCAGCAGAGAGCGTCACTCCAACCTGCAACATGTCCAGGCACCACAGAAGAAGAAACTGTCAGAAAATGTTTAACATTCACATTCTACTAATTTCTATCAAGACTCGACTGAGGTCATCAGTAGAATAAAAGCTCAGCTCCCAGTTCACCAACATTACAAGAAAACAACTGTGAGGAGGTCAAAGGTCAGCGTTCACAGCACCGTGGAAATCAGATGGAAGAAATATTTCTGTGAGGTGAAAACAATGATGGATGATGATTCATCTTTCCTTCTTCTGTTCTTTCCCACCCAGCTGATCTTATTCAACTGGACCAGTTTGACTTCCAGTCTGTCATTATCTGCCTGAAGGTCAAAAGACAAACTGGTTTTACTGGTAATCAACCTGCTCCAGTTTCTGCAAACGATAAACTGAAATATTTTCCACGCTGAGACACAATCAGAAAAGCTGTTTTGGTCCTTCATGTCATTATGTGTCTGTGTGTTCATTTTTCTCTGCAGGCGGGTTTATTATCTAAAATTAATCTGTGTTGTTGTAATGAGGAAGTTGTTTTAATAAAGATGTTCACATGACAAGAAGCTGCTTGTTATATCAGATGAGGAATGTGGATCTGCAGCCTCACATAGCCAACTGTACATAGCCGACGGGCAAACATTAGATAAAATAATCTTGACACACCAGAAATTTGTGGACAGGATCCCAGCTGCTCAGCAGAAGACACAGTGCAGCGAAACATTTTAGTTGTTATATATCCACAGTTCAGCCAAGCAGGATGGAAACAGAACAGCTGCCCGGTCAGCATGGCAGCAACGTGACAAACTGTCGTGTCTAATGTCACAAGTCACAATGTGCCATGTCACATGACATGAGTGCTAAAAATTTATTTATTACAAAAAAATATAAGAAATATTTTTATTGCACCTATTTTAGGTTTAATGTAGTGACATATTTCAGCCGCTACCTCTGGAAACTCCATCTATGAAAACAAAGCAATGATGACAACCAAACTATGACCAAACGACAACAAATATGAAACAACAAAACAACAACCAAACAACGAAGAAAAACATTAACAAACCAAACAACAAAAATAACCAAATGTCATCATCACTAAATCCAATCAGTACAAATAACAAATCTATCAACTCAAAGCTCTATGACTGAGCTGACATGGAAACCTGTGGTAGGAATCACAAAACCTCTAAAGAGAAAAAAGTCTTCTCAAGTGCCATTTTTTTCTAAAGACTTAAAATGAAATAGCACTTTTGAAATGAAAGTTTAAAAATGTGTTCTTGATTTTTGTTAGCTTCATATTTTAGACAGATTATAGTTCAAAGTCTTCATAGTTTCTTTTTAAACTTTTTTTTTTAGATTTATTATAGAGTTTAGAATAAAAAAAAAATGCTGCAGTGCCAAGTAATCCTACGTCTATCAAAGCTAACATTAGTCAGATTTTCAGCTAAACTTATAGGATTTAGTCATCCAGTGTTTAAATCTTTTCATTTACTTTCTTATTTTAATTGGATGGATTTGGTGATATGATGTGATGGGTTTGTAGCCTAATACTTTAAACATAATATAGACTTAATATATTAAACAATATAAACCTAATATATTACACATAATGTAACCCTAATATATTAAAAAATATAATGCTAACATATTAAACTTAAAGAAATTCTAAAATATTAAATATAATATCTTAATAAGCAAACAGTACATTTGCTTTCTATACCTGATAGACAGCATGAATATTGACCAACATGCTGAATTAAATAAATGAAAATTTTAATATGCTGTCTGAGGCTCAGCAGTAGTTAGGGTAAACTTTATTAATAATTAATTTAGGGTCTATTTTGAGAAGCTAAAGTAGGAAAATTCATAAGAAATAAGAAAGTAAGAAAATACTTAAGAACTTCAGACTGCACAGTATTTTTATCTCTTGTCCCACATTTTGATTGGCTCTGGTTTTTAAAAGTCAAACCACTGCAGGGCAGATGCTAAAATCTGAGTTTTATCCAATGGCTGTGAAGAAAGCAGAGAAGGCTGTCATAACAGGCTGCATTGGCTGTCAATCAAACTTAAGTTAACCTGTGGCCACGCCCACCAGGGAACCAGAGACAAAAAATAAATAAATAAATAAAAACATGAAAACAAAGAAAAGACTGAAACACGGAGCCTCAGTCCAGTCATACAGCCTGCTGAGATCAGGCAGACAGGAAGTGATGTCATTACAGCCTGTAGAATCCAGCAGGGTGTGTGTTTGAATATTATCAGTCATTCTAAATCAAGTCAGCCTGATGTTTTTGTTGTTGTTGTTGTTTGTTTGTTTTGTTTTTTTGTTTTTTTTTCTGATTAGTGGATAAAAAGCTCCTGAACTGACTGGAGACGAAAACATTTGTAATGAAGCAGATCCGTGTATGTGTGTGTGTGTGTGTGTGTGTGTGTGTGTGTGTACCTGTGCTCCTGTGAACACCATTGGATGAAGCTGGCTGCAGATTCTCACCAATCAGATCTCTGTGAACAGGAAATTATTTCCACCGAGCTCGTTAACAGCTGCTTCATGCCACAAGCCACAAGTAACAGATAATAATAAGAAGAAGAAGAAGAAGAAGAAGACCATTTGTACAGGGCTTATAAAAGCCAGCCTTACAAAGTGGTTTACAAGGGGCAAATAAAATAATAAAACACAGAATATTGAAAGAATGAAACATATGTGTCAGAAATTAAAACATGAGGAATAAAACTTAAAAACAAAGGATTATTAAAAACTAAAATAAAACACCAGGAATAAAATGTCATAAACAATGGGACAACTAAAAATCATAAAATAGACTAAAATGCAGAGTCAAGACAAGGATACATTAAAACACCAGACTTAAAATAAAATGAAATAAAATAAAATTATAAAAGTCGATACAAATTAGTTTTCAAAAGATATTTAAAAGAAAACACTGATTTAGTGAGTTAGGGTCAATCCACAGCCGAGGCGTCGTGTTAAATTTGTAGGCAACATTTAGTTTGTTCGTTTTTAGGGAACAGTCAGCAGATTCAGGCTCCTCTCCTGTGGAATCATCTTCCAGTCTGGGTTCAGGAGGCGGACAGCCTCTCTACGTTAAAGAGAAGGCTTAAAACTTTCCTTTTTGATGAAGCTTATTGTAAGGGCCGGCTCAGGTTTGTCTTGGACCAGCCCTTAGTTATGCTGCTATAGGCCTAGACTGCCGGGGGACTTCCCATGATGCACTGAGCTCCTCTCCTCTCCTCTCCTTCTCCACCTTCATGCATTCATACCCCATTAATTCATGTTACTAACTCAGCATCTTCTCTCTCCTGTAGTTTTGTGCTCTCTCGTCTCTCCTCTCTCCCTCTCTCTCTTTCTGCAGGTTTTTCCTCCTCCGGAGTGGTGGAGTCTGGGTTTGTGTTTCCAGGCCTCCTGCTGCCTCTGTGATCCTGCTCACTACATCCACCACTACAATTATTATTATTATTACACTAATTATTACACCTATTGTTACTACTGTTATTATTACCTTTCTATTGTCACCAGATTTGCTGTTTTACATCTCTATGTTGCTTTGTGGGTCTCTGTAATTTAATGTTGTACAGAGTAAGGTCTTCATCTGCTCAATATGAAAAGTGCCCTGAGATAACGTCTGTTATAACTTCTATATAAATAAAATTGAATGAACTGAATTCCTGCCTGAGGAGCTCAGGCTGCACACTGAACACCATCTAGATCAGAACAGCTGTTCATTTTTATATTCTGGGATCAGGCCATGAAGGACTTTAAAAGTTCAAAGTAAAATCTTAAATCTTAAAGTCAGTTGTAAAATAAACGGTTAGTCTGTATACGAACACTGAGTTTTTGTTAGAAGCGCTGTGTTCAACTTGGAGTCTATTTACTGACTTCTGGTTTGTTCCTGTTAACAGAGCATTGCAATCATCCAAACACGAGGAGATAAAAACATGAATGATAGTTTGAGTGTGATTCAAACTCAGAATTTATGATAGAAATATGACTGGATGACCCTGTTGTGTTTCTCAGAAGTGAAGCTGGTGTCGAAACACACGGCCGAGTTCCTCACAGCTGCTTTTACATTATTAGATAACCAAGAGAGCACTGCATGCTGGGATGTAAATGTAAAATTTGATTAAAGTGTCCCTGTTAATAAACAAATTACAATTAAAATACTGATCACAGAGTTAATGAGCAGAGTGATCAGAAATATCAGACCACAAAATGACCAATCAGAGCTGAGCATTGTTTTGTTAATGTGCAACATCTATAATGAATTTTTAATGTGTGTGTGTGTGTGTGTGTGTGTGTGTGTGCTGACCGGTCTGAAACTGGTATGATGCTGTCTCGAATATAACGAGCTCTGGGCTTCGGCACCGGAGGAGGCGGAGCCATCTGGAAGAGAGCAGATTTGTTTTTATGATGTCATCAAGCTGACGGCTTTGTGAAACAGATTTGAAACAGGAAGTCGCTCAGCTCTGCCGAGCTCACAGCTGTGCTAAGCTCCTCCCCCTTTAAGCAGTGCTGTCTTTTTAATCTTTACATGTTGTAAATACATGTGCTGTATGTCTTTATTCTACAGACTTTTTTATTTTTGATAGTTTGACTCAAAAAAAAAAAAAAAACACAGCAGGTATTTTATCTGTTAATCACTTTATCAGCTGAGCAACACTTCAAAACAATTAAATATTATTTTTACTGTTGAGTCCCACCAACCTCACATATATTTAGCGTATTAAAAATCAAATATTACCAAAGACCTTTACCAGGTAGAAGTTAAAATACAAATTCAAATGTGAAATGAAGCATCAAAGATCAAATCAGACGGTAAAGAACAAAACAAAACAGTTTCAAGAGTTTGACTTTGAAACGTTTTGATGTGAAGCAGAATAGTCAGAGCACCTGAAGTGTCACATATGGAAAGACATACACATGTTAATACACGTTAAAATACATGTTAATACACATGTTAATATACATGTTAATATACATGTTAATATCAGAAGCATGAACAGACTTCAGTTCAACAGGAATAAAATTATGTTCTTACCTCACTGTGAACTCCTCAGAGCGACACGCAAAACCAACAGCTAAACTACCTGCTTGTCTGTCTGTCTTTATGTCTGCCTGCCTGTCTGTCTGTCTGTCTGTCTGTCTGTCTGTCTGTCTGTACACCTGCAGTCTGCTGAAATGTGGAACTGCCGGTTTCAGTTGAGTCTGCACTGTAAAAACTTATGTTGAATTAACTCTGCATTGATCATAAGCAAACTTGTCAGCATGTGTGTGTACGTGAATGTGTGTGTGTGTGTGTGTGTGTGTGTGTTCTCAGTGTGTATTTCTTCAGCCCGTCCACACTGTTCATATCAGTCCAGATGATTTAACCAAGACATTTTTATCAGAGAAGTTTCACCGGTTCTACCTGCTGAAGGAATGTAGGTGTGTGTGTGTCTGTGTGTGTGTGTGTGTGTGTGTGTGTGTGTGTGTGTGTGAAGGACTGTTGAGTAACAAGTGTAATAAAACCACACATGTGGACTTTACCTTGTTGATGCTGACGCCCCCCAGTGGAGAGAAAATACCACTGACATACAGTAGAACTACAACTGCTAATAATACTAATAATACTAATAATGCTAATAATACTACTACAACAAGTAGACCTACAGCAAGAAACACATCTGGAGGGAAAGAAAGACAGAAAGTAATAAAAAATATAAAAGGAAGGTTACAAAGTGCTTCATAAAACATCAAATATACAAAATGCAATGAAATTTCAGTTTTGACTTAAAGAACTCAACAGACTCAGATAGTCTGACATCAGCAGGGAGGTTATTCCATAAGAACAAGGCCTGCTGGGAAAAGGCCCTGCCGCCTGCAGACTTCTTTTTGACCTTAGGTACAGAATATCAGGTTTAATGAGATCAGACAGGTATACTGAGGCAGCCCATTTAGGATTTTATGGGTCAGCAGAAGCACCTTAAAGTCTGATCTAACATGGACAGGAAGCCAATGAAGGGAGGCCAGAATTGGTGTAATATGGTCAATATGGAATTTTGGTTATATTATGTAAATGAAAGAAGGCAGTCTTTGTGATTTCTTTAATATGCTTCTCAAAAGAGAGGGTGGGATCAAACATAACACCGAAATTCTTGGCTGCCACACTTTGTGAGATCACCCAGTTGTCGAGAGTTAATGTTACTTGATCAAACTGGTGTCTGTGTCTCGCAGGGCCAACAACCAGCATCTCACTTTTATCTGAGTTTAAATGCAAGAAATTTTGGGCCATCCAGTTTTTCACAGAAGCCAAGCAGGTCTCTAATTTAGTAATTTGGGTATGATCATTAGCCCTTATAGGCACATACAGCTGAGTATCATCCACTAGAAATTTATTCCATGACTGCGTATGACTTGGCCAAGAGGTGAAATATAAAGAGAGAAAAGCAAGTCCGTGAGTCGTACGTCGTCATTGAGGATATTTCCTCATCTGTTCGCCAGTCTCTCCTCAAACTCATCCATTATTTTAGATTTATTTCTTTATTGCATATTATTTTGTATTGTTTTATAGCCAGACGTCCATATACTGAACTTGATTTGGACGTCCGACAGACTGTAGCAATCGGCGTCTTTAAGAACGCCTGCCTCTGCGTCACACCTCGCCTACCAATCAGCTCAAGGAATATTTATACCTGTGATTCAAACAAAGATGGCGGCATTCGACTTACTGGAGGAAGAGGTAGAGTCTGTCTGACAGTTGGCACTTAGTTTGCCAAGCCCTGGCAACATGCTAACAGTTAACTTAAAGTTACAGTTATCATTTAGCAGACGCTTTTATCCAAAGCGACGTACATCTGAGATTTCAGAACAATACAAGCAAGGTACCAGATGGAGACCACAACAAGAGTCAGTGCTACAAAGCTAAGTTAGTTTACCGTTCTGCTGTGTGGATTCAGGACCAGCTCCATCCTCAACACCGTCGACCCACCGTCACATCACCCGGATGCCTGGTCGGATATTCCCCGCAACCGACAGCATCACGCTGGGTCGGAATACGGCAGGTAACTCGGAGAAATATCAAAGCTGGTTTATTGCAGGCAAGAGGGGTCACTTTGGAGGGTTCGATGGGGAGAACTTTATTGACTGGAAAAACTATATTTTGTTTGCTTCCTGGGCTGAACTATGGACTCATTTATTGGTGGTTGACTGTTTGCACTGAGCGCTTCCTATATAAAATACTGTGGGACTTCAGATTCTTGTGTTCTGTGTTTCTTGTTGTTTGCTGTGGCTGATGCAAATATCTGGTTGGTAGGACTTGTACAGGCTTGTAGTGAAAGCATGGGTCCTTTGTAGGGTTGACTGGGAAAACTACTGACTGAAAACCTTTGTCAGAGCTGGATTCTGACTGGCATCCCGGCTCCCAGTCAAACCACTACAGTACGAAATTGGTTCTGGACATGATATGCATGTCGTATGTTTGCTAGGAATGAACAAAACAATTAAAGCTAACTCAAAAACAAAAGTTCAGCTGAACTACAAAAGCAAAATTAAAGACCATTCTGAACTTCCTATCTACCAAAAACAAGGAGAAAAAAGGGGTTTGCGAAATTAATGGCAGAGAACCACTACAAGACTTCCATGCACCAAAAAAGTGCACTAGGACTAGTTAAAACAAAAACTAGCCATCAGAGGTTAGGTTAAACCACAAACCACAGTCTTTAGCTAGATGGTACCAAAACACAGACAATTTTTCTGAAGCAAATTCCCTGAGGGGATCAATAAGGTTTTCTGAATTTTCTGAATCTGATTTACCTGTGTGCATGTAGGCCTACCTTTCTGCATGTAGGCCCCCCTGTCTGCGTTTAAGCCCACCTGTGTGCATGTAGGCCCCCCTGTCTGTGTTTAGATCCACCTGTGTGCATGTAGGCCCACCTGTCTGTGTTTAGGTCCACCTGTGTGCATGTAGGTCCACCTGTGTGCACGTAGGTCCACCTGTGTGCATGTAGGCCCACCTGTCTGTGTGTAGGTCCACCTGTGTGCATGTAGGTCCACCTGTGTGCACGTAGGTCCACCTGTGTGCATGTTGGTCCACCTGTCTGCATTTAGGCCTACTTGTCTGCACGTCGGTCCACCTGTCTGCATGTAGG
>OMLF01054652.1:0-10567 GCA_900302615.1 Holocentrus rufus
GATAAAGGAAAAAGGAGTCCTTTCATACCGCTGGAGCAGTCGTCGCCTCGCCAGCCTCCCTCACACTGGCAGCGGTCTGGGGCGACGCACCGGCCGTGCACACACTCCTTGGTGCAGCGAGCTATTGATGAGAAACACATGTTAACACAACGTCCAATATGTCTGAGCTGGTGGAGGTTCGTCAACATCTGTAAATATCCAATATGCAAGACAGGTAATATACATTATCCACAGCTAATGCACAGTACAGGGAGTCAAAATCCCAGAGGCATGGCAGAGTATTTACCCAAAACATTGCATAAGACATTCAACACTCGTCTTGCATGTGTCAAGTATAGGTTACACTTAGACTCTCTCGATCTCAAACCCACAAGTCCTACACTATACTTTTCAGTAAATGCAAAACCGTGTGTCCAATCAAGCTAATTCAAAAACACGCTGCTGAGTTCGGCGAATCAAAAATCTATTCAACTCGGTTGCACTCGCCCCTTGAAATTCACTCCACACATCAACAAACAGTGAAGTCAGCGGGACAGCTGGGCTCATCCATGCAATTTCAGGCACGGCACCGATGTTAGATGTCGTTCACGCTGTCAAGAAGCTCCCACTTAGAGACAGAGAGTCTTTCTGGCTCATGAGTCCCGATCACCAGTTTGATAAATACCGCTGCTGTTGGTATATCTAATTCAAAAATGTGGTTTTGACTGAGGGATTCTGCAAGACTTCTTTTGCTCTGTTATACCAGCGTTTTATGCACATGTTATACAATGTGCCATCAAAAGTCATGCGCAGTGTATCGAGGTTTTCTTTCCAACCATACACCACACCATCTGATTCAGACTGATTCGATCCTCCAAGGTTTGTTGAAAGTAGAATTAAAAAGGATCAATAAAGTACAAAACTTTTTCTTTTAAAACCTGCTGTTTTTATGACTTGTCTGTTTTACTTTGCTGTGTTTGTGAAGCTCTTTGCTCTATAAATAAAGATAATTATCATATTATTATTACAAGATAGTGGACAGGACTTCCAGACATGACTGTGTCACAGTAATCGTCAAGCGGGAAACCCACAGAGCAGATGAAGCAGACAGGTATGGCAAGCTAGAAGGTCCAATAGGTGTAGTTTTGTTTTTTTGTGCTTATTGGCATCAATGGGAAAATATGACAAAATTGCATTATTAGTGAAGATATTTTCTATTAGCAATTTTGTATAAGCTATTTTCTAAGCGCAAAATACAACCCAGATTTTCCAAAAGCTGAAAGTATCGTTCATATACTGTTGTGATGAATAGATATTGAAAAAAATGACTGTTTTTGAAAAAAACTTTGCTTTTGAGGGTCATTTGAGAGTGGCTTTATTATCAAAATGGTAAACCTAAACTAATTTCACTTATGTTTTTTTATTTATTTATTTATTTTACATAAGCTTTCAAGTCTCACCAACAGGGCAGATGGATCAGAAAGCGATATCAGGTTAATGCTGCCAGGTTCTCACAATTAAGTTTGCTATCTTTGTTTGTATCTTTGGTTGAAAGGCAAGAGGATTTCGGAGGTCTAAGCAAAGGCCAGGCAGTAATCAAATTCAGGGGACATATAATTATATCTACTAGTTCTCTGCAGTATTTAGAAAATCTAACAACAGTGGTTTGTACAGAAAAGCCTGGGAAAAGTCAAAGAGGGCATTTCGAAAGCCGAGATACATAAATTGTAAAATTCAAAACAGCCGTCAGTTGAGTGCATCTTGGCCTTGCTACTGTTAATCAGTGAAATCGAGGCCGGTAGTGTTTGGTTGGAAAGAAAACACGGCCGTGGCTCTCAGCATCAGAGAACTGGACGAGAAGGATCAACGATAAGAAATAATAAAACAATGCATATTGACTCAAAAAAGCTGCATCCCCAAAATGTCAGTCTTTCAGGGGCAAAAGACAAGTGGGATGTTTGTTTATTCTATTTATTCACTAACTTTACCACCATGCATATTCAAGTTGATTCAGTTATGATTGGATTGGTTTTGTAAACCCAACGATGGTCGGATTCCCTCAACCCATAGAGATCCATGCAATCCTTTGGCTGAAGCATAAATATGAATCAAATCATATGACGACCGCAATGTACTGTTTGGTAGCTAATTTAATGCCAACAGCCGACCCAGTACATACATTTTCACCATGGGAAGTCCCAGTGGGAATCAAACCTCTAATCTTGATGATGACAGCGTTTTGTGCTCCCTACTGAGCTGTGAGGTTTGACCTTTAAAGTTGTGTGGCACTGCACTGCAAAAAAGTTATTTACAATCATATTCAATGTTAAAAACTCAATTTCCTGCCAGTGGGATGAGATAATCCAACTTGTTTCCAATGCTGATCAATTTGTTTGCAGAATTTTCTTGAATCAAGTGTCATTTTCTTGATCCCAGTGGGCTGATCTGCCTTGTTTCAACAGATTTATTCTTGTTCCCAGAAAAATTCCTGCAACAAGTGAAACTACACTGGAAACAAGTGGGATTATCTCATCCCACTGGCAGATTTTTTCCATGTTTTAAGAAAAATGAAGACTGAATATGAGATTAAATGATGTGTTAAAATGGAGATTTTTTTTCAGCGTCGAGATTTCTTCAATAACGACAGAGTGAAACAATAGAAAGCGAGCGCCTGTTGGACGGAGCTGGTTTTGTTCTGGTGATGGTGTCGCGGTTAAGACCTCTGTCTCTGAACCCACACAATCTCCTTCTGGCCAAAGACCTGATCCTGCCAAACCTTCACTCCTGTTACTTCCTGCCACTGTTTCCTCTCTCAGGCTCTTTTCTGTCTGTCTCAATAAAAACAAAGTACCGCACGGAGTGGACTGCCCAGTCCTCATTTTAAAAAATACTCGTTTTTGCATTAAGGCGCGTTACTTACGGACACATTTGTCTCTGCTCTCGTAATAGCCTGGGCAGCACTGGTATCTCTTGCGGTAGTCCGTCTTCACCGCCTGCCTGTAGGCCGTCTTGTAGGTGATCCTAGAAGAAAAACACAAGCAAACAGGACACAGTGACCCTTCAATGGCCGGAACAGGAAGTCAGCCCAACAGGAAGACAATCAGCAAACTGGGTGTACCTGTGGCGGGTGCATCTGTAGGAGGTCCGAGGATCAGAGCAAGGCTCCTCCGTCACTTGGTCGTAAGGATGGGAGTACGACTCCTTCACTGAGGTCGTGAAGCTGAAAAATAGAACAGAATATATGGATAATCAGAAGAAATGGAAAAGTAGCTTTGCTCAGTTTGAAGCAAAATAGTGACATGTTTCACTTTTTAATAAAATACAGTTTACATTAACAAGCAGGGTGGATCAGAAGTGGTGGAGAAATGATAGACATGAGTGGAAAACACAATAACACACTATAATATCATAATTTTCCTTTAAAAGTGGGATTTCTGCCAAAGTATATCTCGTTTTGATTCTAATATGTCACTTTCTTGGTCTACTTCTCAGGATCTGATGATTTCTTGCCCTTCAAAATTAGAAAATTTACATAAAATCAGTTTGGATTAAAGCATAAATCTGCCGAGGGTGCTGCTGTCTCTATGTCTTTTCACTTTATTTTCCTAGGATTTAAATGACAGCTACATATTAATGTAAAAGTCTTATGTAAACAGTAGTGTCCAAGGTTGGAAATTAACACCAGCTACCAGTCCCAGTGGTCGTGAATTTTGGTTTTGGCTGGTAAGTCTGTTGACTCTACTGAGCCCGTTGGCAGATAACCATCCACTTCACTTCTATTCCCTGAAGAGGTTGGCTAGTAAAACAGCAGAAGTGGCTGCTGAATTTTGGACCCAACCTCTTTGGTGAATGAGAGACTTAGTTTACTGCCTTGAGTTAGTGAACATGCAGCACATTTTGCTGATGAAACAGTTTTATTGCTGCTGTTGTAGACAACAAACCCCATAACTGCATTTTCTGTGGTTTCTGTTCTCTTTTTCTCACTTGAATTATAAGTTTACTTAGTCATTCATGTGTAGAGTTTCCTGACACTTGAGCACATGAAAATGTCTAAAACCTCACTGTATACTTTCAACAAAATGTGGGTGTCTGCTGTATGAGAAAATGCTTATCCTTTCTTCATTCCTGAGAAGCGTTTTTTTTTTCTTTTCTTTTCTTTTCTTTTGCAGATGGGTGCTTTTCATCCAGCAACAGCGACATTCATTTTCTTTGTTGCAGTTCAACGGGCCTCACCTCTCCCATAGACTGCACACGTTGGGATCTCTGGGGTTTAGGGAGCTGGACGGACCGATCAGGAAGCTAAAAACCAGCAGGACAGCAGAGCTCTGCAGAGTCGGCATGATCCTAAGGAAAAAGAAAGAAGAAGAAGAAAGGAACAGGAGATTTTCTTGTAGGTTACAAAATATGACAAAGGTGCCCAGATGTTTTGGAAAGCAGGGTAAAAGGCCAAAATTTAATCCTGTTGGAAACTGATGGGGAACAAAAGATTAATAGGCCTTAATATGCCTTTTGTATAATCCAAATAACATCTTAACTTCATTAGTAAATTGAAGCAAAATGTATCAGTTACAAAATATTGTGCACTGTTTTGAACCATTTAGAGGATGAAACTTTTTTTTTTTTTTTTTTTTTTTTTTTTGCTGAGGGCTGAGCTTAGAAGCAGCAAAATTTAAGAGGCTGAAATGCAGTGGAAAATGCTGCCTGCACAGCTGCAAACTCTAAAAAACAAACAAAAAAAGTCTCATTTTAACTCTCTATGGATTCACATCCATCGTCACTTTTGCATATTTAACTGAAACTTTGTTTATCCTTGCTTTGTTTCTGAATGAAAATGACATGACACCTCATCGTGTAACAGACTGAAACATCCATTCAAAACTTTTATTTGCGCTGGTTCTAATGATATCCTCATTACCTATAAATTGTGGTAAAGATTTAGCCCTTGTAAAAAAAAAAAAAGAGTTTATTAAACACGCAGCAGAGGTGAGGCAACGAGCCAAACTTAAACCGTTAACCTTGTCTGTTCCCCACGGAGCTCCACGCTGTCTCAACATGGTACATAAAACACAGGCGCAGGAGACAAGCAGACGGTAGGAATGATGGATGGATTATGGAGACAGAGAGAGAGAGAGGGAGAGAGAGAGAGAGAAAATGGAGAGGAGGGATCAGAGTGAAGAAATGTGATTCCCAGCTTCATCCTGGCCACTATCAATCAGTGTTTGAGTGAAGCCTCCACACTCCTCTGCTGTCCCCTTCCACACTCCAACAACATCTGGATCTGATCAGAGCGCCGGGCCCAAGAGAGCGCCTCGACATGGGGACCCGTTTAGGCTCTCAGGGAGCAACAGGGAGGAAGAGTTCTCTCTCTCTCTCTCTCTTTTTTTTCTTTCCCCTTAAAAAAATCTCCCATGGAAATGGACAGAGGTTGAGCAGCCCAGTGGCATGAGGCCTCTGAAAACGGCCATCGTGGGAATGTGATAGCATTTTGAGAAACGGGGAACGTCATGTTGACACAGGATTCATCGGGCTTGCTCCCTTCTGTTTTCTCAACAAGTCCCTTCTGACAGAATTACTGCACCACAGACTCTCATGTCATCTCCTCAGGGCCTCGGGGGGGGATTCAGATATGTTGGGACAATCTCACTGCGGAGCAAGAGGTTTTTTTTTTTTTTTTTTTTTCCTTGGGTCAAGTACATCATGAAGAAACATCTCCGAAAATATTTCCCCATTACTCATATCAATAACTGGAATGGCAGTGCAATGAAAAACATAAACATGAAGAAGGCAGATGTAAGTGACAACAGATGTCTCTTGACAATTTAAGGTTTTTTTTTTCTGTCTTATGTCACCATCGGTTTTCCCTTAGAATTTACAATCTTAGTTCTTATGTAAGGTGAAGTCAAACATTTCTCAACAGTCTGAAACGCTCTAAAACGCAGATGGTGCCTTGTGTGAATTATGTGAAGATTACTCCCCTCCACCACAAATTAGTTCGCCATTTTCACCTGTTGGACTGTTAAAACCTGACTTGTGGTTAAATTCAAAAGGTTTTATTAACAAGGTAAGGTTTTAGTTAGGGATGAGTACTGACACAAACCTCACAATACAAAACCCATCAGCATCTAATACACCTGGGTAGATTTTATTAGATGCTAATTTTGGTGACAAACTGACTTAAAAACAACTAAATTCCAACTTCAATTTATTAAAACGGGATTTGCACAATGCACTCACTAAACACAATGTGCTTTCTTTCGCACATGCTCTGGTTCTTTTCATGGCCTGGTCATGGCATGAGTTGTACCCAAATAAACGTCAGTAGTTTGGTTCCACTGTATTATTTCAGTGGAAAACTACTGCCTGTTTCAGCTCATGCACACTACGTGGAACATGTATTATACTTGAAGACTTTGTGCTCATTTCGTGAACTTTTGGGGAGACTGAAGGGTTTTCCTGTAAGTGTTTCATGGCGCTAATAATGCCAGGATTAGGGTTTGATTCCCTTAGAGTTTGTATATAAAATGTATGCATGTTATAAGATTCTTTGGAGGAGGATGAGCTCCAGAAAAAAGCATATAAGATGAGTTGTCAAGGAGTGAACACCCTCCACATGTCCGAAATCAATCCCAGGTTCATTAAGTAGATTTACATCCACAGTTATACGGCCTATCTGCAGTTTTTGATGTACTCCCTCGCACTCCCCTCCTACCCACCGTCAGGAGTTAATTCACTTGTTGGCACGAACGCCAACGCCAAAGAAAGCCTTACCACAAAAACAGAATTTTATAGGAACAAGCGTATGGCTTTTATTAAGAGGAGCAATCAACTTCACCAGCCACTTCATTGGACTGGGGGTAAATATTTTTCATTACCTTCTTTTCATTTTAATTGCGCTTCATTATAGAAAGGCTTCAAACCGCACTGGGAATTCTTAAATGCTGAGAAAGAGAGCGGGCAGGGCTGCTTAATGAGCGCAGACGAGAGGAGAGACGGGGTTGTTGTTTTTTTTTTGTTTTTTTTTGAAGTCGAGCTCAGCTGCAGTTCGCATTACATGTTTGGGTTACCTTCAGTCGGAGGGCGGGTAGGTAGACGTCTGCTGCTCCAGGTGGTAGTATCATCGCCTGGCAAGGGAGCTCATCAAGGAGCGAACCCCGTCCTGTCGGTGGGGTGAAGGAGGGCAGGTGCTCTGAAAACGACGGGAGAATGATTTTTACATGCGGCTCCACCTCCAGCTGTGGACTGATTATTGATTCCTGCCTTCACTAGTAGCCTTCAACTTGATTAAATTCAGTTCTAAAATCATCATATTTCCCATTTCTCTGAGATATCTTTTTCTTTCCAGGCTCTGATTTTTTTTTTTCCCTCAGACAACCTTGGTTATGTGGCAAAAAAAAAGTCTCAGGGCCAGTTTTTCCAATCAGTTTTGGTATCTTCACAGCTGCTTTCAGGCTGTAATATGTATGACACGCACCTCCAAAGTTCACAGCCGCTGGTCACAGAGGTAAAGTCTGGACCAAGTACAGTAAAAAAAAAAAAAAACACGACGGCTGTGGATGTTACAACATTTTGGGTTTGTTCTTGGAATGAAAAAAGCAGACAATCTCATCCAGCTCTGTCAAACTTTCATGTGGCCCTATAAACCAATAGAACATGGGCAGAATACCACGTGCACACACACACACACACACATAAACACACACACAAGTGCACGCTAATGGACTCACACCCACTCACAAAATCCCTTATTCCCAAAAGGGGCTGATCATTTGTTTTCATGTTCTTGAGACGTTACACACACACAAATGAGTCCCATACGAGCACAGAGAGAGAAACTATTTTTAGTATCTGAGGACTTTTTTTGCTAATTCGCTGAGCTTCTCTTGGCTCATAATGTCAAGACCCAAACCGGCGGCCCACGCATGCATGGATCGCACCGGCCGGAGGAATGCTGCGAGCTGGTTGTGAGGCCCAGCAACACTTTCTTTCCAGAACCACACAGGGGCTGCAGCGAAAACAAAGACCAAATGAAAACAGATGCATTGGTTTTATATTAATCTCGCTAGACATTCGTACCCATGTTATTACCATATTCAGTTTCAATCATGGTCCCTTCAGGACACATAAGCGCTGACAACTAAAAAATTATTTTGATTTGATTTCATGCATGAGAGCCATTTTCTTGACAGATGAGCATTCCCGCTGCACTGGTTGTTTGTATGACTAAAACAGTCGGGCCAGTTATTACTGCGCACCCATGCAGAGGCAGGACCTGCTGATCTGGCACGATCCAGAGCATGAAGTGACAACAAAATCAGAGAAGTGCTGCCACCAGATTTGAATGTAAAACTACATGAAATTACAAAATGGGAAACCGGAAACTGCTGTTTTGACTTTCAGTCCTGATTCCAATTTTGAAGACAACGTGAACACTGTTTTATTCAAGAAATTGATGCCAGTTAATGCCTCAACTGCAATTTTAAAATCTTGCTGAACATGGTGATCAGAGTTGCAACAGAGCTGGCAAGTTACATTGAATGAACTTCATGAATCACAACCGAATGCCTGTTTAGCTGGTAACAATCAAATAATACATTATGAGACATCTGTACTGTACATTATACTATTCTTGGCTTTCTATTATTTCATTTTCCTGAGTAAGGATTGGTTAACAAGATTGGATAACAAGCTACTTAGAGAAGATTAATATGTTTTTTTCATTCTGGTGAAATTCTACACAAAGCGCATAAATCAAACTATTTCCCTCCCATTTCTATCCTATATTTCTCTCTCTCCCACTCTCCCCTTCTCTCAACTGGTTTTCCGCTCTATTTTTCTCTCTCTTTCTGAGGAGTTGCAGTGCTAATTGAGGGAGAAAATATTAGTCACCCCTTGGACGGGAAAGTCGCGGGGGAAAGGAAAATGAAATAGAGGGAACAACATATTGACTGTGCATTGGAGAAAACTAGAGAGGGAGAGAGAGACAGAAAGAGAGAGACAGACAGGCAGAAATGCCAAATGCAATGTTTTCATGTTGAAGTGCTCTGATGTCAGAGGCAGACAAAGAAACTAAAGAATACGATGTCTCCACTCTCCAAGTCCTTATTTCTCAAAGCCACTCCTGGGATTGCCTTGGCCTTGCAGAATCCACAGTATTCATCCAGGATCAATAGCAAGCATAAAAACTTTACCAGGCTCTTACTCCTTGCACCGTTTGAAAACTCCAACCTTGGTTACCGAAGGTCAGCAGAGAAAGATAACACTAAATTTCACTGTAGTCTCTCTGCATTAGAACGACAGAGCCTCCAGATTTACGACACAAAGCCCAGGATCCTGCAGGTGGAACTTATTTTTCTTTGGCACAGAAAAATGAATCAAACTGCCGGTAGTTTATGTTTTGTTTCATGCTATCAGAGTAAAAGGTAGTCCTAATCCAATATTAGATATAAACAAAACTAGAAAACTTGACTATAAGGAAACTAACATCAAAATAAGTATCTTGATGATGATGGTGCATCCTGGGTAGGAAGGGAAACTTTAAAAACAAAAGCAAGAAACCCTTTTAAATAGTAGCAGGTGTTCTACATCTTCATAAAATGTGACACAGAGGAAAATCTGCATTTCTGTGCAAACCTGAAATAATGAACTTATGAACTTTTGAACTTGAAATGTTGTAATTTGAACCTTTATTCCTCAAATATCAAAAACTAATCAGAAGCAACAAAGAAGTCCCAAAATCAGAATAGATTATTCATTTGGGGTAATCCCTTGGATTATTTTATTCAATTATGATGAGGTAACTTACTGTTACGCAACATATTTTCAGGCATGTTACATAACTGCTAACCAGTCCCCATAGTGGGAAATAAGGAATGGCTACGTTTTATTACAGTTTCGTGAAACCAATGAGTGAGCAGAAATGAAGAATGAATATTCTCGTCTCAGGTTTCTCTGCCTGCTGTTCTCCCCTCCAAAGGCGAGAGCTGCACTAAATTGTTCTGTATCTAACAAATGAAACAAGGAAACAGCTGAGGAACAAGAAAAGTTCCCTCAAATTGGCCTCACTGGGACAAAGTCTTACCAAACGGGTCTGAGGCTTAATGCATATGTATTTAAGGGTCATTGGCATAAAAAAAAAAAAATAGGGAACCCCTTCACTAAGGCTATATTTTGAGGATTTTAAATGGTCAAAACCCCCAGGAACAGACAAAAAGGGAAACCTAGGGATAAAAATATCCTCCTATGTTTCCTGGAAGTAAGATGGTGATACTACACTGTATGATTAAAGCATTGAACTGCACCATTACACTTCAAAGTTGGCCTAAACGTTGCGGTGTGTATCGATGCCTTAAGTAGATTTAAACGATCAGTCTCTGATTGGGATCATAAGCCGATATCAAAAATATAAAAAAAAACCTCGGCACGAGAATCCTTAAGCTAAGGTTTGTGTCGCAAATTTACAGTTCAAGTCTTAGAATAACAAATCTATAAAAACTGCTCCAGGGCTCAAACTGACAGAAACAGCCAGTTGGGATGAATTACCCAGAACCCTCTATGTGACACACCGACCGCAGCCACAGCCCCCCCCCCC
>OMLF01054665.1:0-12280 GCA_900302615.1 Holocentrus rufus
CGCCAAAGCAATGCGGGGGTAAATTATTTGGAATGGCCTTGCACCCAATTACATTTCAGATCTGTTAACCTGCTATGTGCCTTCTCGGCAATTAACATCCTTGGATGGAGCCCTGCTGGTTACTCCTAGGTCTAGGTTTGTGTCTTAAAGGTGACAGGGCTTTTGGAGATGTTTCAGATGTGTTTATATTTGACCTATTTTTATTTATTTGTTCCTATGTATCTTATTGCCTTCTTTTGAATATGGTTATTTTACACTGTTTCACTCCTATTTATTTGTTTATGCTCATGTTCCTTGGTTCTATTCCCTTTTATCTGCACTGTCTGGTTATTTCTTTTGTGAAGCACTTTGTAACCTTGTTAAGAAAAGTGCTATATAAAGTTATTATTATTATTATTATTATTATTATTATTATTATTATTACGTATTTTTGGCTATGGCTATTTGGGGGTTCAGTGAGCCCCCTGAACCAAAGCAAACTGCGTCTGTGGAGGAGACCTTACCTCATAGGATATCAAAGACACTATAGCAATGCAGAATGTAAAATCACACCAGAAACATCAGATTGGTCGGACCACCTTGTTTAACCGTGTATCTTTAAACCTCACAATATAGAAGAAAATGGCAACAGAAATAATCACAAACCTCACGGCAAATCGCCACTTTTCTACCCCGAAGTGATTATTGTGTTAACGAAACGTCACGTGATTCGGTCTATGACAGCAACATTTGGTCAGGAAATATAGTTAATTTATCTTAGTCTTTACAAATTTCGCAGCCTCTATACCTACACAATTAAATCATTTTTTCATATTTAAATTGTTCATGGGTGTGTTGATCTCCTGCTAGTAATTTTTTGGCGAAAATAGGATACTCTATTCAGTAACTACCTACTGCAAACTACGGTTGTACTGAACAGCCTAACAGTCGCTGAACTTGCAGATTAAAAACATTTACGACTACAAGAAGTTGTACGACTTGCAGATTACACAGCTCAAATATAACATCAGGACTGGTGCATACAACATCACATTCAAATTAAACCAGCATCAGATGAGAAAGATATACTTACAGGCGAAATGTCTCTGCTGCTATGACTGCAGCTCTGCATCCTCTTTTTAAAGGGCAAATACTCCCCCACCTCCTCCTCCTCCTCCTCCTCCTCCTCCTCCCCGATTCATGAGGGGAGTCGGGGAGGAGGAGGCTGCAGAGGGCATGACGCAAAAGTCTGACCAGCCAGGGCTGATTTCTTGTAAATGGTGTGATTTCCCTCCACAGTGCGCGCGGCCGCGATAGCGGCATCTCGTCCCTGGTTGCCATGGTGACAGTGATATCTAGGTTTCAGTGATGCAGTAAAAACTGGTCTCTTTAACAGCATTGCATGACTCTTCATTTTCCATATTTCAGTTTGTGGTAGGTGTAACCATGTAAAAAGGGGAGGTGAAACCGTTAATGAGGGCCTTGTAGATATAGGGCACCTGCGGGAACAACAGAGGGATGAGTCTTGGTTCAGGCTGGTGTACTAAGGCAGGTGCACACCTCATTCTACACTGGCAAGCAGGGAAGGCTCAAGCGCAGGAACTATTGACCTGCTGCCCTGCTGGGGTGAAGACGGCTGGTAGTCGGTACAGAGTAAATCGACGTACCAGAGCATCGGTGGTCCACTAGCTGCTCTTGCCATCAGATTATTTCTTTTCATTGTTCTCTTATTTGTTTTCTTTGGGGTTTTTTTTCTGTGTCTAGTCCGCCCGGGCAAGTGAGCTGGTAGCGGGCAAAAGATCTGGGTATTGCCCTTGGGTCGGACTAGTTTTCTTTTCTTTCATATTCGTTTATTAGTTTTGTTTTGTCTATCTGCTGGCTTCCCCGCCAATCACTAATCCTGGTCGAGTCCCAGACAAAAATCAGGGTAGGCTTCAGGTGCGTTCATATTGTCATAGTTGCAGTGGAAAGTGTGTGAACTCTGGGGTGTATTACTCACTTAGTATGCCAACTATTATGATTGCTGAAAGAGCCATAGCCCCTACCCGGTTAAAGACTGGGAAACCAATTGAGTGGAGGTCAAGGTGGGGAATAAGAATGCCAAGCTTTAAACCTTTGTAATAAAATTGTTAATTTCTACTTTCTGGATTGTCATTCTTACCGTTGCTAGTGACCTGCAGTGGGTGTAACATTTTGGCATTGTTGGCAGGATCTAGCTAACGTTAAGCAGTAGTGTTTTGCTTAGGGGGAAGTGGCAGTATTGTTTTTTTGTTTTTTTTGTGTTTTTGTTCTTTTATAACGTGAGACAGCAAGAGCAGCAGTGGGCCAGGACCACGTGGCTGAGAGGATCCAGGGCCATAGCTGTCTCTCTAGCTCTCCCGTTTCATGGAGGAGACTCAGAGGGAAACAATGGAGCAGCGCATACATGAACTGGAGCAGCAACTGCGGACACTACACTCAACAACTTCTCCATCTGGATCAGCAGTGCCACGGACAGTGTGGAGTTAACTGCTGCTGAGACTGATGGGGGGGGGGTTTAATCTACCTTCAGCAAAGTGAGAAGGTACCAAAGTTTTCTGGTAATCTGGATAGAGCAGACTCTCCTACCCTGGAAGAATGGATTGAACTGATTGAGAACCATATCCAATTGAAACCTTCTGAAAAAGATAAAGCTAATTGTGTGTACAATCATTTAGAAGGGGCAGCCCGCATAGAGGTTAAATATCTGCCTAAACAAGAGAGGGAGCCTGTAAATGGTATATTTACAATTTTGAGAAGTATATGGCTGTTCACGCTCAGCAGTCTCCCTTCAGCGCAGGTTTTTTAACCATAAGCAACGCGAGGGAGAGTCATTGTTAGATTTTTCCCACGCCCTGATGTCCTCAATGGATCAGATTGTAGAATCAGATGAACAAGCTAAGCCAAAATCTCAAAGAGATCTGCGTGATCAATTTTGTGAGGGTGTCAGGGATCAGAGTTTGAGCATCAGACTGAGAGACAAAGTTCGTGTAAACCCCCAGTGGACAATTCGTGATGTACACAGGGAGGCTGTTCAATGGACAACACAGCGTGAAGGGCAGTCATTTAAACAAAAGGATAACCACTCATCACTTTTTTCTAATGAAGTCCAGGCACAAACATCCTGTGAAATCAGTGGACAATAAATCAAGTTATTCTGAACTGAAAGCCCTTATTGAAGCTCAACAGAGGCAGTTAGACTTGTTAATGAAAACACTGCAATCCTCAAAACAGGAGTCTGTGGCCCAGCCTCCACCTAAGACTAAAAGAAATCCTGATGGAAAGCCTAGATGTTTCCGGTGTGATCAGAGGGGACACATAGCACGTTATTGCACTGCAGCCCTCCCTTAAGCAACCCTCTCCGACAGAGGAGCAGCCCTGTAGTGTTAGTGTTACTGTTAGTGAGCAGAGTCACACACACACAGAGGTAAAACTTGATTCAGAACCCGATCCAAATGCAATGTCTGCACTGGTGAGCGAGTGTCCAGTAGTAGAAGTCAAAATGGGGGAAATTGTGGTTCCATCACTGTTGGATACTGGGTCCATGGTCACAACTATCACTGAGTTTTTTCAAGAAACAATTTGGCCATCTTACAGAGGCCAAGTTACGGGATTGCGCATGATTATATCTTAGGGCAGGAAATGGCCTAGAGCTGCCATACCTGGGCTATCTGGGATTGGACATCACTATACTGGGAAAATGCGTTACACGTAGGGGGGTCTTGGTAGTGAAAGATCCAGCTGACCCTCAAATGCAGTATAAGAAATCACAGACCCCTGGGATACTGGGAATGAATGTGATAAAAGGGTTCTACTATGAGTTGTTTGTGCAGTATGGCCCCAGCCTTTTTGATGATCACAGGGTAGCGGAGGCCCCAGAATGGAGACGAGCCCTGAGACACTGCCAAGTGGAGGAGGCGATAGTTAACTCCCCTGAGCCCTTCAAAGTGAGAGTGAAAGGTAAGAGCTCACTCTGTGTAGCTGCAGGTACATTAACCATGGTCCCTGTAACGTGTCCCAAGGTTCCTTCACAGCAGCAGTTTTTAGTTTTTTTTAGTTTTTAGTGGAGCCATTACGGCCAGAAGAGGGTGTACTCCCAGAGGGCCTACTTGTGTCACCGGCCTTAGTTGCGTCCGAAAGGGGGGTAGTACATGTACTAGTTACTAACGTAGGCTATTCTGATGTTTGGCTGGTCCCACGCAGGGTCATAGTTACAGTGAGTATGGCAACTGTACTGTCTGAACAAACTCCCCATGTTGGGTTTTGCAGGGATGCCAGTAGCAGTGAGTGTACAGCATCTGTGTCCCCTCTGGGAGATGATGCCAGAGGGAGGGGGGATTGGGACATGCCCTCTTTTGAGGGACTAGACAGATCTGAGCAACAGCAAGCGGCCGCATTGCTTAGGAAATATGACTCCCTGTTCGCCAAGGATGAAAGCGATCTAGGTTGCACTAACTTGATTCAGCATGAGATTCCCCTGCTAGATGACACTCCTGTACGTCAGCCATACCGTCGCATCCTCCCTTCTCAGTATGACATGGTGAGAGCCCATATAAAACAACTGTTAGACAGCCAAATAATCAGGTAAAGTAGTAGTCCATATGCATCTCCAATTGTACTGGTACAGAAGAAAGATGGTGGAATCAGGCTGTGTGTGGACTACCGCTGCCTGAATGCTAAAACCAGGAAAGATGCTTTCCCTCTGCCAAGGATTGAAGAGCCACTGGATGGATTGGTGGGAGCTGAGTGGTTCTCTACTTTGGATTTAGCCAGTGGCTATAACCAAGTTGAGGTTGCCGAAAAGGACAAGGCGAAGACAGCATTCTGTACTCCGTTCGGACTATTTGAGTTTAATAGGATGCCATTTGGACTGTGTAATCCTCCTAGCACTTTCCAGCGCCTTATTGAATGTGTGCTGTGCTTAAAGAGCCATAGCCCCTACCCAGTTAATGACTGGGAAACCAATTGAGTGGAGGTCAAGATGAGGAATAAGAATGCCAAGCTTTAAACCTTCGTAATAAAATTGTTAATTTCTACTTTCTGGACTGTCATTCTTACAGTTGCTAGTGACCTGCAATGGGTGTAACAAGTTGTTTTTAAAATATTGAATGAGCCACATTAATCCAAACAATGATTTAAAGTGATTCCCAGAAATATGAAAACAAAGCATGGTGTTGGAATAGCTCAGTAAAACCACTCAACAAAACCATTTTTTCAAAGACAGTGAGTTGGAAGAGATGTTTTTAGTCAATTAAATAATTAATTACAGATGTACAAACGTAAGTGTCTGCATTAACTTTTCTTTATATTGCATAGGGTAGTTAAAAGTTAAGAAAATTAAACTTCTGTCCCCCTTTTCTCTCTTTGAGCTGACAGGTGGTAAAGTGCTTACTCTTACAATTAGCCTATGATACTGTGCAAACCAAACCCAATCACAGTTAGTGGTGGGTAAAGCAGTTATTTTCAGTGTACTGAATCATTAGAAGATTCGTTCACCGCTTGACCAGAGCTCTCAGATAGAGAGCTGTGTACATTGTTGCTGCATTCATGCACTCTTTACATAGTCTTCCTGTGTTAAAATGCCTTGTATTAATCATTTTGTTCCTTATATTTAGTCCTCCACTGGATCATCACCACCTGCTACTACCACTAGACAGGTCTGCATCCCCTGCCACACAATTACTGCAACACATTCTGTGCATATGAACCTGTCCATCATATGGTGCAGTTATTTTCATATTACTGTTTCATTTGTAGTTCATTGTAAATACGCATGCTGTATATTTGAAACCAGAATTGTATGTATTCTATGCTATTAAGAGAAAATATACAAAGGGCATCACTGATGATCGTACTTGTTTTGTTGTCTGATTACACGCAGATGTGTGTATTTTGAAATTGGATCAAATGTGATAAAATCACTGTTGCCTCTGTTTTGCCACTGACAGGCTCAGATTATTATTATAAGTGTATGACATTATGGAAAGCACCATAGCTAGTCGTCCTACAGTTTTGCTACAGGTTCAAAACCAGAATCATCCTTTAATCCTAAATATTATTACAGTTTTACTATGCGGCTGCACCAGAGAGAACACAGAACACTCAGTTTTCACTTTCATTTTCAGCATTGCAGGCTCCTTATTTTCTAAGAAATGGCCTGACTTCCCAGTCACCCCTCACTGTTACAAAATTGTCCTCCAGTCTGTCTGCAGGGGAAGTCTTGAAAGACTGAAGAAAAGAACAAGAACAAGCAAGTTTGTAGTTTGCAGTTTAATAAACTTATGTGTTTATATGTATTTATGGTAATGCTTTACTTTAAGAGAACTGTGTAAATGGTGATCTGAAAACTGGTGCTACTCTAGCTATACTTTTCTGTCCAAGTAGCCAACAAACCTGCACCTAGTTGCAAAGTTTTACCTGACTAGCCTACTTTACTGATGTAGCTAGTTTAGTTTAGTTTAGTTTAGTTTAGTTTAGTTTGCACAATTAAAAAAAAAATACACAGAAATAACAAAAGCACAGTGTTGAACATTGTTGCTCTTGAATGTGCTGACCATTGTCTAAGGGGGTGTGGTGAATGTGTGTCAGGTGTTGCAAATTAATAAATGACTGCATGCCCCTGCTTCGTCAGTATGTGTGTGTGCATGCCGGTCAAACGAAACCAATGGCTACGCATGTTTATTCCTTCGCCATGTTTTAGTCGACATTCTAGCTCTTTTTATTATGGCAGCTTCAACACACAGCAACTACAGTGCAGGAAGAGGCAAAAAAACCCCAAAGGGCTTATTTGAAGCCTCCACCTTGATAATATTCAAATTTCACATTAATAGAAAACAACAAACAAAACATACAACAAAATTCATACCTATATGAATTAACTGCAGAAAAACAAGAAAAAAGAAAATGTAACATTATTTAAAAAGCAGTAGAATATGTAATTGGAAGATGCGTTTGTATGCATGTGTGTGAGTGTTTGTGCACATGCGAGTATGCGTGCGCGCATGCACTCGTGCATGCATGTGCTTGCATATTGGATGGGACATATGCATAATATTGATTCTATATCAGTAAAACATATGAAACAATATACATAAAAAACAGTTACCCGACAGAAGTTAAATGATCTTTTAAGGATCTTTTATAAGATCCACAGACAGTTAATCCAGTAATCTTATACAGTTAAAGTAGTCCTTTTTTTTTATTCAGAAGCAACGTTCTCCTCAAGGGAGGTGTCAGAGAACTGAGATTTGATGTGTAACTCAGCAAGAGACAGATTTCTGCTTCGAGTTTTATTTCAGTGGAACGATAACTTCATCAGAAATCGTAGCCTACCAATATTTTGACAGTTAACAAACAGCATCATATGTGAATTATTCATGAACCTGCCACTAGCTCTGTGTGATTTAGAGACAAAATCAATGTATGAAGTGGATCAAATGTGATAAAATTCAGATAGACGTGTGTAACAGAAGTCTCACTGAAGGAGAAGCCTCGCTCTGAAATCTTGCGGGAAGTGAGTTGTTGCAGGAAGACAACAGTGTAAACAAGAGAGAGCCGTCCAAGTGGAAAGTCTCAGAGTTGGAATTCAGAAAGCATAGCTTAGTGTTATCTAAAGATTAAAGAAATAAACAGTGGTTTGTGTTTACTCATTGTTGAGGTGTGCCAACAGAATGTCGCGCCGCTCTTCGCGCAGCTTTCCTAGACTACTGTTGTTGGATAGGGCCACCCTGAAGTTGTGGCTAGTTGTGCTACAAATGGATGTAAATGTGATGAAGTAATGCTACTTTTATCTATATACCAAAAGAGTTCACCCTGAGTGTAATCCAAAATGGCCACTGTGAGGAATGGTCAGTTACACTCGGTTCACTTCCAGCTCATAGACCTGAGGCAGTAATCATTGTGGCTACTTGCCAGTCTGCACCTAGTTTTGCCTACATTTTATTTAGAGGAAAGACTAGAGAATGAAGTAGAAAGAGAATACAAGAGGAGATGGTGCTGCAATGAAAAGACATCTTATGACACATTCTGAAGGGGATCCTTAAACTCACTTGGCATGAGGAACACTGACCACAGGCATTCTTAAAAAAAAAAAAAGTTCTTTGACTCTATCTTCAACATATGATCATTTCAAGAATATGATCCAAAAAAAAGTTTGACTTTGCTCAGAACCCTTTTGTAAATCAGGCCCTTTGAAAATGATCCCTGCCAGTGTTGCATCCCTCAGACTGAATGGCCGTGACCATGTCATCCTCTGGTACTTTTCCTTTTAGAGGAGTAATCGAGGGAATGAGGAGGGAAGAGTGGAGGAGCGAAGATACAGGAAGGAGGATAAAAGAATGCGAAAAAATTGTAGCAAGGAAATATCAAAAGAGGAGTGGAAGTGGAGGAGGGATGATGAAAGAAGGAGATTAGGGAACACAAGAGCGAGAGTGAATGAGGGTGAGTGAAGGATACATGAAAGGGGAGGACAACTAATTAGAACAAGAGCCCATCCAAATATGGTGTCCCTTTTAAAAAGCTAAACATCATTCAGTTTGTGCGCGCGCATGACTTTTCTCTTTCAATGTTTGGAAAAGCATATTTATTTTCTAAGTTGTGTATCCTGTTTTGTTCAGTTCTATTTGTTTGTGTCTGCCACACAGCACAATGACAGCACTGAGACACCACTGTTTCAGGGAGATTCTAGTCTTTGGATAAGATTTTGGTCTCTCTGTCTCTCCCTTCCTCCACTCGGAGGCTGAAACACATTCTATGTTTTAAACATTTTTAGACCTAAAAAAGTTGGAAAATTTTAGTCTTTGCCCGTGACCCAAACAGAAAGATTAAACATTCTGATCATTTATCATTGCTGTCACAACCCATTTTGGGTCCCATGTCTAGGTTTTAAGTTAGAGTTAATTTTTCACTTCGTTTTCAGAGCAATCATACCAAGTATCTGTTTATTCTTACAGATGCAAGGCTTAATTGTGTAGACTGGGTAATGGAGCAGCTAGCAAGACTGTCCTTCAAGCTGACCAGCTGACCTGGGTTAATACTCCATGTCACCAAACATCCACCCTCCTGAGGTGTCCTTGAGCTAATCATCGAACACCTACCAGCATTAGGGGTAATATTGTGCAGCTGACCCTGCACTCTGACCTCCCTGGACTGAGTGCAGAATCTCCCTGCAAGGACCAAAAAAGCATCACATGATTATAAAAACTGGTGCTTCTCCAGTTTCAGCAATAAAAAAATAAGACAGTTTGCTTGCATGAAGAAAAAAACACTGCATGTTGGCAAGAAAGACAACAAAACAACTATGAGGGTGTGTGTGTGCAGACTACCCTGTTTCTGTTAGCCAGATTTAGCCCCAGTTAGGTGTCAATCACAGTGAAATTACCATGGTAGACTTTTTCCTCTGATGCTTTCTCTTCGCACCTTGACATTGAATCTTTGCCAACTTTTTAGTGAAATTAGTTGAGGAACCCTGTAGTGTGCATTCACTGTGAGGCCATGAATACCATGGGAAATGAGGTGTAACAGCAGTACAGCCGAGAACCCACTAAAAGGTTTGTGTATTTTAGCTAGTTATGCGTTACACTGTTATGTGAATGGACTTTATGGATCCGAACGCTAAACTGTGCAAATTGGTGTAATTGACTGGCTAAACAGCCAGATGAAGTCACTACATACACTCCTGTCCAGGACACTGCGCCTCTCAGACCATTGGGTCTGCAGTGACTATCTGGATCACAACTGCCAGCCAAAAAGAGAAGAAATCCTGTATCAAAGCATTTTGCCTTTAGAAAAACACTATTCCAACTGTGGAGAGACCTGCTGCAGACAGAGTGAAGGTAAGTTCTCAAGATATGGCTGTGTTCAGGATAGGGATGCAAATTTCGTGAATTTTTCTTAATCGATGGTTGAACACGTTAACAATCAATAATCGACGAACTGTTAAAACCCTAAGAAGTCGCGAAATTGCGTCTACCACTTTCGCTTCCTGTCTGACAAATATAAAATAAAATAAATGTCATATAGTAACCGCTACGCATCCGGGTCATTCTTATGGATTTATAGTCAAACACAGGCTACAGGCACAAGGGAAACTGAAACTGAAACTCGCTGCACCTTAAGCTCACCTTTCTTTTCGTTGTACTGCTTCTCAACGCGGCTAGTCATTGTAGCTCAGGAGGGGATGCGATAGCCTGGTTCCATGCATCATGTCCTTTTCGAGCATAAAGCAAAGTCTCTGTGTTATCACCTCTGCTCTCACATCAGTACAGTCCTTCTAGCTGACACAGATGGGATAGTTTGTTGGGAGGATGGTGGTCCATTTCCAAGTTTAGCTGCACTAGTGCTGAGTTTTCACATGGTACAATGGTTGTTGTACAGGAGTACGTATATTAAGACAGCGTCGCAATATTTACATTGAGCTTTGTCCTCTTGTAAGCTGACTGGCTAAAGTGCCCCGTCAATGGATAGATTTTCTAAAGCCTGAATACAGAGCCAAGAGGAGGCACAGAAGTCAGGATTTCTTTCAGACCACTTGAATTCCAATATGCTGAAAGGTTATTATGGAGTTTTTGTTAGTGACACCAAAAAAAGGAGTTAGAGTAGAGTTAGAGTAGTCTTTATTGATCCCCAAAAGCCAATGAAGGAAAATTAGAAACCAAAAAATAAATTAGGAGCCAAAGAAATATACAGTAGTATATCATGTACATGTGCATAAAGTATACTAAAATGTATACGTATATTGTGTATATGGTCCCTTCATACATGTGCATGAATGGAAAATTTATGACAAAGGAAGGAGAATCTTGTTAGATTCCTTGTTTTGGCTGATTTTCAGGAATTGCTTCCTAAGGAGAGCCAGCCGCTTGGAGCTCAGAGGTCAGAGGTCAGAGCTGATAGCGATTCAGTGTCTTTCTCAGACACTTCTGCAGGACAGAAACTGAGAAATCAAACCCAGAGCTTTACAATTACAGGACAGCCTCCAACCAGAAAACCACTCTTTGCTCGTAGATTTCTTGGTTCTCAGATTGATAAAACACTTTTCAATATTTTGGAGACAAAGGCAAGGCAAGGCCAATTTACTTATAAAGCACATTTCATACACAGGGATATAGGTAAAGACAAAGTCAGCTGTGAGTTCTATGGTCAATGGTCATGTGTTCATTAGCAGCTGCCTGAAATCGTCTGACCCAGAGTTAAACCAAGGTATATGATGAGGTGATACTACTTTTAATTCAGTATAACTGTCCACATAATCTGGGCTTTTCTGTCTCCAGTCCCATCACCATCATGTTAGCCACAGTCTGAAGGTGCAGGAGAGAGGAGTGCTGGAAAGAGAAAGAACGAGACAAATCTCTGGTCCTTGGAAATCAAACACCTCAATTTTATTGTTACATCCTTTCATCAAATAATAGTCTTCATATTCCAAAATGCAGCTCTCTTTTAACAGGAAGAACATCGATATGTCATCTGCTGACAAGATGTCATGGGTAAATTCCTGACATTGAAATGTATGTATTATTTGCTATGCTTTAGTGGTATTTGATTCATTCTTTTGTAATCATATGATAGCAAAGTGAAATAAAACAATGCTGAAAAAAATGCCTCATGATAGATAACACAGGACAAATCTGTACGAGTTGAACTTAAAGAAATTACTAACTAGAAACGCACTAAAAGACAATCCTTCTTGTTTAAGGACTTTTTTTAATTACAGTTTACACATATTTTCCAAAAACATAAATACTTGAAATAGACTATCCATCCATCCATCCATCTCGTCTTTGTTTAAAACAGATGGCAAAACCTTTAATAAAGTCCACTGATCATTAATAATAAAAAAAGATGATTATTAAAGCTACAGTTGGTAACTTGAATAAAAGTAACTTTTTGTAATATTTCATAAAACTGTCCATATGCCCAGGCAGTATGACATGAGACTTGTAATCTGTGAAAAAAAAGCAGCTCCATTGGTCCCACCTACTGCCCCGACAGCGATTTGCAAGAATCCACCGCGCCCGAGACAAAACAACCCATCAGAGCCAGAGCAGCGTCTGACGGAGTGTCTGAAGTGGTTAAAGTGGTTATTATTATGACAGTGTACATCTGCAACAGGCATTGCATTTTTATCTGCAATGTTTTTAAAAGGTAAATAAGAATGATTTTCCTGATCTAATTACAAGGCTTCACGCTCTGCATCCGCAGGTGAGTTTTTCCTCTACCATCTGAAATAATCTGTCAGTTTCTGTAGAAAGCCTTGCTTTTTTTGTCTCTTTTGTTTTTCTTCATA
>OMLF01054678.1:0-19022 GCA_900302615.1 Holocentrus rufus
CAAAAAACAAATTAAGTGTCTTCGTAAGATGTTGGACCACCACAAGCCACCAGAACAGCTTCAATGTGCCTTGGCATAGATTCTCCAAGTCTCTGAACTGGTTGAGATCTGGTGGCTGAAGGCCACAGCATCTGATTTAGATCATTTTCATAATTATCACAGCATTCAGTAAGTCCTCGTGCCATGTGGACGAGGGCATGGTCATCATGGAAGAGGCCACTCCCATCAGGATAGAAATTATAGAATAAAGGTGATCACTCAGAATAACTTGGTATTGATTTGCAGTGAGCCTTTCCTCTAAGGGGAAAAGTGGACCCAAACAGAGCCAGTGGACCCCCTCACTGTAGGGGTGCAGTATTCAGGCCTGTAGAGTTCTCTTGATGTTCATCACACATGCACTCGCCCTCTTGTGGAGAACATGGTGAAGGACGACTCATCTGACTGTGTCACTTTCTTCCACATCTCTGTAGACCAGCGCCTGTGGGGCCCTCCAGTGGAGTTCAAGTGACTTGTAGAATCTATGCCAAAGCACACTGAAGCTGTTCTGGGGGCTCACGGCAAAAACTGAATTTTCAAACCAGATTAATTCATGGTGTACCATTAAATTATGTTGCAACAGACTTTCAAACTGATTTCAAGTTAAGAAGGTTTAAGAGTACTGAACTCTCAGTCTGGAAATTTTTGTCATTGCTCTTGTGGTAGTGATTTGGCTTTCTGTCTTGTGGGGTCAAGTCCTGCAAGGCCAGATCTGCAAGACTTAAAGACTTAAAGTCGGTCTCACTCAAGGTAGTCTTGTAATGTGCAAACTCACAGTGTTGCCTCGTCCTAAAGGTGTACACACACTTCAGGACGAGACAGTCCACAGTCAGTCCACCATATTTACCTAAATGAAATGCTGTAATGTCTGATTCCTCTGTCTGTCATGTGTGTCCACAGGGAAAATGGAGGTGGGATGACGGCACAGTGTACAGCTTTGAAAACTGGCATACCAAGTACTCCACCAGCACCGCCCAATGTATCCTACTCAACAGCTTTGGTGAGCAAAATAAAACAGAAAATACATTACATTCAATAACTATTCAGAAACACGCTTTATCCCTCTGAAACGGTTGAAAACAAACTTGTTTTGTAGCTTGACTTGAATGAATCCCTGCTCACACCACTCACATAGGAACAGACAAAGAGAGGGGTGGATTATGAGGCCCTGACATCTGCCTCTGTCCGTTTCCTCACATCGTAGCAGCATGGAAAAGTTGCCTGTTCTCATGATGCTGTTTTCTTTTACAACAGAGTACCAAGGCTGGAATAATGACAACTGCGACCTAACCAAGCCATTCATCTGTGTGAGGAGGTCCAGCTTGTGCTAGATGAAGTCCTGCTCGAAACACTTTTACATGAATAGCAGCTAAACACAGGTGTTACTAATGACACTAAGATTCTGTTAAAGTTCCATTTCAGTCTAACAGAGCCAGGGTCCTGCTGTTGTTCATGCTGATTCACTGGAAAGACTCTGCTACACTGCTACACAACAGCACCTTCATCAATGTGATTTGTAGCACCTGTGTTTACTTGCTATTTCAGTGCTACAGACTGTTCCTGTAGGCCCATATGTGAAGTCCTGTTTAGGTGGTAGTAGATCTAGTGTATCTCTGTAATGTGTTGTTGTTGTGTGTAATCCATTTAAACCAAAATAAAGACCTGCTTGATGTAAATGTCCAGTCCCAACGTCTGAAATTTTACATGTGCATACATACAGACACACAGTTCATTCATCAGATTGCAATCTGTGGTGCTGTTTCTTAGCATCACATTGGATCATCTGAATACATGTCAGACAGTGATGTTACCAAGCATGGGAGTGTGTTTTTGGTTACATTTGAAATCACATCCATTGCAGACAACAGATTTTGTCAGCTCCTCAAAAGCATCAGCATCTGGACAGTTTAGCCTGGTCAGTTGTGTTTCCACTCACAGTGAACTGTCTCAGCCAAGAAAAGGTTTGGTGATCATACACCAAAAAAAATGTATCATAAAAAAAAAAAGCGGGTTGACCACATCCATTTCAAACATCGTCAGAAAATCCTTAAGACGTCGATGATTATTCACTGTGAAAATTGTGCCTTTCCATCAAACAGTGGCAAGGCGAATTTTGATGTTTCACCATGAAACAGGAAATTGCTGTAACTCAAATATACATTTTCCAAATCTGTCCCTAATTTCACATGCTGGATGAGAATCCAGGCCTGAACACATCTATATGTAAATGTTGTCATAAGCATAGCGCCACCTACTGACAACAAGAAATCAGCCTGCTTTGACAAATATCAACCGATTTACATGACACACAACAACATAACACATAATTAGTGGGCATTCTCTAGCGCCACATAGTGGGCGAGGTAGGAGGTGGTACTTATCTCCTACATGCAATGGCTAATATTCATGAAAATGTACATCTTTACATGAAATTTACAGTATTTGGTCTACATTTGGGTTAGCGGTTGCCGTGGCTGCCTGTCCCTCCATGCGAGGGTTCATTGCTGCTTCACCGCCAGCCTGAACACAAGGGGAACTGACCTGAGATTGAAGATCATGGCTAAGCAAAACACTTGGACCCCCCAGACATGACTAAGTGATAAAGTACCCTCTGAAAGTCTGCTTGTGAAAGCATTATGAACTATCCCTACCAGGACCATCACAGAGATGAACCAGTTGATGTACAACACAGCAACAGTGATCCTAGAGATTCTCGGCTGTAAGATGAACACCTATAAGGAGACGGATAGATAGATAGATAGATAGATAGATAGATAGATATACACATAAAGTGGACTGGTTTGTTTAACACTTAACTACATAATTCCATGTGTTCCTTCATAGTTTTGATGTCTTCAATGTATAAAATAAAAAGAAAAAAAGAAAAATCGTTGAGAGGGTGTGTCCAAACTTTTGACTGTACATATATATAATCTGTATAATCCGTGTATATATAATTTCAAATATTGGCCACAGTGTTAGGGGAAGCTATATGCTATTTTAAGTTATTTACAGATTGTGTTCTACTCTGAGTGGACTGAATAGGCTTTTGGTGTCTGTGTTGGAGAAATGAATTGAAACCACAGGGACATTAATACATGCATTATGGCAGTGTGCAGTGGGTTTTGTGGAAAAGAAACTGGAGAAAACTTGGTTTACAATAGTCATGGAAGGTATGGAAAATTTCCCCCGTTTTGTAAGGGGTTCTTTTCTTTTGATTTATTATGTTTTCATTGTCATGCATTATGTATGTGTAGGTACAGTATATATGGATGTGGATGTTGAATGATAATGATGAATATGAAAAAAATAAAAAAATAAATAAAAAATAGCTTGGCCTTGAGTGTACTTAAATCTGAAGTTTGGGGCTAATCTGGTCAATGAATAACACTCATTTGTAATAAAGCTTTGAGGCATTTATTACCTTGTGATTTTATTATAGAACTACTGAGATAGTGACTTCACCATTTCCTCCTCATCCTCTGTCTTGGTAACTTGGAACAACAACACCAGGATTTACATGCTCAGTGATTTTATTTTCCAGGCATCTGCTTCCTTGACTGAGTCAGCATCAGAGAAACAGGACTTTCTTATCTGCTTTGATTTGCTGTATTACAGTAAATCAGAAAAAAATGTTATATGATCTATGATCAAGGTCTTAACATTTTGCACGTGACTAGTGTGGTTAAAGAGCAGAGCAGCTTCCTCCCCTCACTACATCGCTGATCCACCTGATATGAAAGAACAACTGACAGTAAACAGGTAAGCCCTGCTGTATTATGTTATTCCACTTAGACTCTCTCTCACAGCAACTTACAAGCTGTAGCTTGTGTCATTCTGGTTTCTTTGTCAATATTCCCTGAACCATATTTTCTCTTTATCTTAACAACAGGTCAATCACTTCATCATCATCGCTATGAAGATCCTCCTTGTCCTCTCTGTTCTCCTCTGTGTCGCAGCTGCAGGTCAGATTGTGACGCCCAATCCATTTTCAGTTGAATCATTTTAAAATGTTAATGAGTCATTTGAAAGCATGCATCCAGTTTTTGTAATAATGTAATTACACCAGAGCGCAAGTGTTGAAACAGTGAACCACTGGTCGTCTTAGCAGTGATGAGAACACACACACACACACACACACACACACACAAAGAGACTTCATAGACTGTTACTAACAGTGCTGTGTTTCCCTCTGCAGCTCCCACAGAGGAAGCAACTAAGAAAACCCTTGGTGAGTATTGAAGGTCATCAGATTTATACATGAACACACGGAGAGACAGACAGGAGACACTCAGTCAAAAAGTGCGAATTGAAATGTTGCGTTTTGTCCACAGAAGTGCCAGCTGAAGGCTCAGGGAACAAGAAGCCTGCTGCACCAGAGTAGTGTCCACTGACTATCTGATGCAGCATTTTATATTTAATCTACTGAGAGCCCTTCAAATCTAAGACAGACAAGACTTATGTCAACAGAAACAGTAGTTATGTTTCACCTCCTGTGCAAATGCCTGCACATTCAGAATTTATATTTATCTAGTCCAGGTGAACTGACGGCCCAGTGGTTTTGTGTTCAGAGGTGGCAGAACAGAAGCCAGTGGCTGATCCAGAGCCAGAGGAGGAGGAAGCAAAGGAGGCAGTGAAAGAGGGAGACATGATGATGTCTGAAGAAATGATAAATGAACCTGCACCAGCTCCCAGACATGGTAAGCACAAATAACTTTCATCATGTAGCCTCACACATTTCAACATGTCACAATTTGAACAGAATGACATTCTGTAGGCTGTTGTGGCTGCTAAAAGTGAAACTACACAAACATAAATGTAAACCATTACAAAAAATGTGACCAGTGTGAACACTGTCCACCTTGGTTATAATTTTCATTAAAATTATAACCAAGCAATCCGCAAACAATCCGCCTCACCATGTTGCATTTATTCTAACTTCAACTACTGCTGTTTGTTTGTGCAGCACCTGTGTTTGAGGACCCAGAGGAGAAAGCAGATGTGGAGATCCCCCAGGCACCTGAATGTAAGAACCACCTCATTTTGTGCCATGTTTCCGTCACACTAATCAAAGTCACCAATTCCACAAAGTACCACAGATCAAATACAATCAGCGCTACTGATTCAGGTACATGTTGAACCAAACAGCTGTTCCCCTGTGTCTCTGCAGCTCGTTTCGTGTTCTGCCCTGATGGTTGGTTCAGACAGGGCTCTCGCTGCTTCCTCTTTGTCAATTCCCCCACGTCCTGGTACAGTGCTGAGGTACTGCTGTTATTTACCCATACCTTTATTTCCTTTCTGTTTGTTCACACTGTGAGCATGCTGTATAGTCATGTGTGGTGATGTACAGAATATAGCTAGAATTACAGTATATAATCTTTTTAATATAATGTGACATAAGAAAGTTGAGCATTTTATAATAAATCACTGCTGAAGGTGCTTCTGTGTATGTATGTATTATGCTATCAGCCATGTTTGCTAATGTTAATACTGATATACTTTTATGTTTATACTTTTCTCCATAGAAGAGAAGTAGGCAACGGATCAACCAGACATTGCATTCAAACAGACTGATCATTACTGTATACAGCGCTGTGGGACTGGACACACAAAAACAGACAGACGTGTCTCTAACACCTCCTCTTCTTCTGTCCATCAGGAGCATTGTAACAACCTGGGCGCCTCACTTGCCTCAGTCAGCAACCGCAAAGAGTATCGCTTCCTCCAGCAGCTCACACAGACAGCCGGCCAGTCCACCGCATGGCTCGGAGGCTTCTACCTGCAGGTCTGAACCAGGCACACTGACTCAAGACAACATTCTCTAAACCATAACCCAAAAATCTAATATAATTGATATAAATTATATAACTGCCGCAATTAGACAGTGAAGGAACTTTTCACTATCCTGTTCCTTTTTAATGACATTTGATAGTAATATGTAATGTGTAAATGCCTCTATTATGGATCAGTAAAACACGAGAGTGATTCAGCCTATACCCAATTAATATTTGCAGTTCAAAACATTCAGGCTCTTTCCAGGGAAGACCTTCTGGTGCACAAGAAGTGATGCATTTTACATTTTTGCACAGGAAGAGCTGGATAGTTAGCACAAGCAGTGATAGCCATCGTGGCTGACACTGACAAAAAACTTGCTTCATATAATGTATGAAAATTTTAAATTGGCAAGACAAAACAACATCCAATAATGGCTGAGATTAAGACATGTCAGAGAGCAGACTGGACTATCAAAGCCCTGAGTCCGGAGTTTTTCCACAACTTAAACCTAAATTCACTTGGAAAACTGCTGCTTACAGTCTTGTTCTTTGTCTTCCTCAGAATCGGTGGATGTGGATTGACCGTGCTGGTTTCTATTACACCAACTGGTACAGCCTGGTTGGCCCAAGCAGCTGTCCTTGCCTCTTGTTAAACATCAACAGTGAGTCTAGTCTTCTTCCAGTGTGATAATAGTTTTATGATTAGCAGCAGTTTTGATTTTCATTTTCAAATTGGGATTCATTTTTTTAGTTGGTGTTATCATGATGTATAAATAGGAAGGTAAACTATGTCCTCTGGTTAGTGATTATCATAAAGCAAACAACCACCAGTATATAAAAAAAACTCAAGTAGATACACCGAAAAGCACTGATTTAACTTTAACAACCTTTGTCTGATGTGGAGAAAAACCTCAGACCCTATCCCACAACTAAACACCACCCTCTTTCTTTCTTTCTTTCTTTCTTTCTTTACTTCCATCTTTCTTTCTTTCTCTTTTTTTAATTTTCAGATGGTTGGAGTAATGGCAACTGTGCCAGAAGTCTTCGTTTCATCTGTGCCAAGACCCCAGGCAGCTGCTAGTTGACTAACATGGTATACAGCTCGCGTTTTGTGGTGGATTAGCTGTGATGTTTTGTTGTTTTTTTCCTGTGCACTTTCATCAATAATTAATGAAACTGTAATGCATAATGCAAAAATCCAAACAAAAGCTAGTGAAGTTGCTTGGATGTTTATTGAGACAAGCACTTTGAATATATAGAATAATATGTCTTAGCAAACTTGTTTTTTTTATATTATTTTATTTTTTTAAATTTTCACATTTTTTTATAACCATGTATTCAATGTACTGTATATCTTTCAGATTGAATTTGTCTTGTTTGTGAACTAGCTAAATGTGAAGTAAGATTTTTATAAAAGCATTTATGTAATCGAAGCCATATGGTTATTTTCCATAATAAAGACTTTGGTCATTAAGGTACAAAATAACCAATAGTTCTGTGTTTGAAAGCACTTGTTTTAATCTTCGACCTTAAATACTTTTTATGAACAGCAATCAAATTTTGAAAAAATTCGAGTGTGTCTTTCACTCCCTATACAGTACTGATATTGTCTTGGTTACGGGTGCCAATGATTTACTGACTGCTGCCAGCTTTGATTCAGTTTACATTCTCTGAACTGTCTGAAAAGCTTTTTTGGCATTAGTAATGTGGTTCTAGACTGGTTTAGCTGATATTTATCAAACAAGTCAAGTACTTTTCTCCAGTAAAAACCAGATGTCTTAAGAATTTCTTACCGCTACATGAATCCAAGTCAGAGGTCCGAATAATTTCTCCTTTATGTTCTGGTACTTACACTTTAAATAGTCTCATCTCTAGTCAGGACAGCCTTTGTGCTGTCTTAAATCCAAACCCCATAATCTTGGTGTAATCCTTGACTCAGATCTTTTAACATCCAAGTAGCAAAAGTGGTGCACGTTTCTTTAGGTAAGGCGTATCTCCAAGTTTAGATCATTTCTTCCTTTCACAGACCTAGACAAGATCATTCATGCATATTTTGTCATTTGGATGGGAAATTTCAGCATCATTCACTAACATTCCTTATTTCCTATTTCTATTTAGTATGGTCGAGTCTATGGTGTACGTATATTTTACATATTTTGATGTACTGTAACATATTTTTATTTCCTATTTTAATGAATGTTCTACAATTTGACTAACTGCAACTGATTCAATTTCCTCACCGAGATCAATAAAGTTTTTTGTTTTTATTCTGATTCTGGTTCTGACCACCCAGGAGAATAAGTCATATTGGAAAGGTATCAAACAGATCTGTAGTGGTCTAGATTTTCCACCCATTTATGGGACCAACTAGTATAACAAACTCGTCAAAAACACAAATCGATCTGGCCTTCAGTAATAAACCAGAAGTGATTAAAACCTTTAATGTTATATCTGACCTGTCAGACCACAATCTTCTACTCATTGCTAGAAAGCCAATCAGGATCTCACAAAGTGAATGGCAGAATTTTGAAAATGCAATAAAAAAAGACTGATCGGAATAGACTTTTGAACACGGATAATATTGACACTGACAGCAACATGCTGCTCACCATAATCCAGAACACAATTAAAGCATTCACTAAAAAACTTATGAATAATAAAATTAAAAACCACTGTTCCATGGATGAATACTGGTATTTGGAAATTAATGAGGACAAAAGATGCTGCACTTAAAACAGACACCGAAATCAAAATCAGTACAATAGGCATAAGTGTTATGTTAAGAAACAGTATAGTGAAGGCACTGAGAAGGGCTAAAGCAAACTTCTTGACATCAGAAAAGCTAAAGTCAATCCCAAAATCATTTGGGCACAGCTCAAGAAACTAGCTGGAAATTATCCTAAAAAGCCTGAAAAGCCCCTGGAACTTCATCTAGGTGGAGAACTGTCACAAAAGGCGGGTAATATACCAGAAGCTTTCAACAGATACTTTTTAAACTCAGTTGCACTGGCTGCACAAAGCTCTTCTGGTAGTCATTCTGATTCTGAAACTGCTAATTGCTGCTTTGTTGAAATGACAAAGTGGCTCTGGATAAGGTTGGTGTTGTTGGAGTGGTATTCTTAAACTTAAGAAAGGTCTTTGACGCTGTAAATCATAAGGTTCCTATCTCCAAGATATCAAAGCTCAGTTTCTGCGGGGATCCACATTTGGACCCCTGCTATTTACTTGTACATTATGACCTCCCATCAGTCTGTGACAGCGAAGAATTTCAGATGTTTGCCGATGATGTAGTCATTTATATACACAGTAAATACAAAAACCAGGTTGCATCAACTCATCAAAGCAAAGGATGTAGGGTGGCTACTTGGCTGGAGCATGCCTGCCTCCAACTTAACATCTCTAAAACAGTTACCATGTTCTTCAACAAATGATCTAACAGCAGTTCTGATCCAGACATACTTGTCACTGGTAAGAAAAAAATCTTGGCATTAGAGGAGTCATTAGATCATTTGAGGCAAAGGAGGATGCTCCTTCTCTACTTTTGAGAAGCTATGAAGCTATAATTTAAATTCATTTCATTAATTTAATAAAAATTTCAAAACTCATTTTCAATATAAGAAATATAAGCAACAATATATATAAGAAATATATATAAGAAAGAAAGAAAGAAAGAAAGAAAGAAAGAAAAAAACTACTGTTATTAACAAATAGCTTCAACAGTGACACCCAAAGACGAGATGGGAAACAGCACAGCAGTCTAATCAAAAGGTGAAAGGGAGGAAAAGCTCTGGCTCTCCTCAAATAGGGCAGGTCTTTTCAATTCACTTAGTGGGCTTCATACTTTTTCTAACAATTTGCGATTGGCAATTTTGCGATATGCAAAATGATGCTGCAAGGGAGGATGTCGTCCCTTTCCAATCAACAACCAGAATGCAATATTGACAATCTTGTACCTTTGCAGACAGAGTGCGGGTGTCTTGACAGAGAGTGATCTGCGATGTGAGTTAAGCCCTCCCACAGATAAAATGGTATTCTTCATGAGTGATGTCATGCTGCATGCCGGTTGCCGTAAATCCTTGGCCTTGTTTACTAAGTACATGAGTACGTTCAAAGAATGTGTATCATTGTATTTTGACATAGCTGTTAAGGGCATGGGGCGTCAGTAAAGAAAATTAGGCATAAAATCCCTGATCTAATAATCTTTCCTTTGTCAAAAAAGAACTCAAAAAATGATTCACAATAAGTGTCAGTTTGATCAGTTTGATCATGCTGATGTCACTGACGGGATAATACTGCTTTCTATTAAATGACGGTTTTAATGGCGGGTATAAATGTAATCGATCTGAATTATCTCTTCATGTCCACACAAACATTAAAGGTGCAATAAGATTTTTACTGCCTCACAGCACAAAAATTATCATATCATGTTTGTGGAGGTAGAAGCTGATAAACATCGGTGACTCAGGTGTTTACTTGGTTAGGTGCTGAATTTTATTTCAATTTGCAGGACTTCCTGTCAGCTGAACTGTCAACTCAGCACAAACAGTTTTAAACCTGTTAAAGTTTAAGCTACTACAATTTCATTATGACCCAGTGTTGCGTAATTTACTGTCACATGAACTGATGCTGGATCCTATAGTTCAGGTGTGTATATAAAGAGCAGAACAGCCTCCAGTCCTCACATCACTGACCTAGCTGAAACCTGAAGAAGAACAGTTGATATTTACCTTTCTCCTTCATCATCATCATCATCTGCATCATGAAGTCTGTCTTGGTCCTTTCTCTTCTCCTCTGTGTTGCTGTCGTCGTGCAAACAGCCGCAGGTATAGTAGCTTTCACACCATTATCAATTCCTGTCTAATGTTAATTAACCTGTATGTTGTTTGAATTAAAATTAGTTAGACATTAAATGCCTTCTTTTTTAATCAGCATGAGGGCATGCAGTCTCACCTCAGGACTAAATTCAGTGTCTCTCAGTGCACTGCACTTATCTGGGAGCTGATAGTAACAGGGCAGAAATGTCCTAGCATATATTTTCTATGAATGTCAAACCAGACATCAAGTGCTTAGAAATATAAATGTAAAAGCTTTTCATGAACTATCCTTTTGTGGTGGGTGAAAAAGTCCAGGAGGTGCAATGTGTTTTCTGGGCGAGTTTATAAAACACACTGCTGATGAAGAAAGTCACCAGAACACAGAGCAGACACACGAGAGAACAACACTATAAAAAGTGTGATGAAATTTGTCCACAAGCGGGGGTTAAAATAGGTTCAATATCCTGATGCTTCACCACTCTAAAAAATGAAGTGTAAAACAGCCGTCGCTGCTTCATATATCAGCGGACTAATTTGCCTAATCTTCTCAGGTCTTTGGACGAGGGACAAGCTCAAATCCATCATGGAAAAACCCTCTGGCACAAAGCAATAACAACTATCTACTTGATATAGACATTGTGTCCCCACACAAGCCTGGAGGAGATCTGTGCCACACTGAGGGACCTCTTCAAATTATTTCTTTAATTCAACCCTTGCAGAGTCAATTATATCTCATGTTTAAGTTTCAGCATATAAAAAATATATCCATCAGAGTTGGCAAATCACTCCTGTGCCATGTCTGCTCCACATGCTTTTGAGAGTTGTCTGCACACATGTGCATTGTGGCTTTAAGAGACAGTCATGTGTGTCACAGGCTGTTGGTCGTATTAGAGGGTAGCGATAATCGACCTCTGTGGTCATTTGGGTTTGAGGATGTATTGATTATATTGGAGTCAGTAAGGGATTTACCCACTGAACAATGCAATATATCATGACATTCACCATGACTTTCACTGTGATGTGTTTCAGTTAAATCTGTGGAGGACCTGAAAGAAGACACTTCTAGTAAGTCATTTATTAAAATCAAAGTTCATGGCTCAACACATGCTTACTTTTGAATAACTGCAGTGCTGTATCTACAACACAGTCTATATCCCTCATCCAAAACAGAGACAACTGCTGCATGTTTCAATTGTCTTATCAAATCTCTTCTTTTTCCCCCTCTCTCACTCCCTCTCCTTCATTTTGTTTGCCTTGCAGAAAATGGAGCTGCTGCATTTGCACAAGGTAAAGAGAAATCTGTCTTTAATACCATAATCACACAAATGAACATGATCTTAACACCGCTGACCTTGCAGAAATACCTGCAAAAGGTTTCTTTTTTATTTTTATTTTTCTTTTCTCTCACATGATTTCTCTCTCACTGTGTTGTCAGGCCGTGTCTCCTGCCCTAACGGCTGGGAGAACTATCAGGGAGGCTGCTACCTGCTGGTTGACTCAAGTTTCAGCTGGCCTGGAGCTGAGGTAAAATGCTTTGTTGAAGAAGTTGTAGAAAGGAATAGTCCAACAGTTTGTGAAAAATGCCCTTTTTAACCCAGCTAACGTTTACAGTGAGGTAACTGACTTAGAGGATAATTCCGCTTTTTTATTTTTTAAACCCCATTGTCCTATCTATTTGGGTCTAAATGGTAAATAATGACAAATCAGTCCAGTATTGAGCAAAATGCTATGACAAACATAAAAGTCGACAGTGGCTTGTGACAATGCTCTGTGTTTTTCATGAATGTATCCTCTCTCTCTGCCCTGGGTTCTCCTCTCTGCAGAACCACTGTGCCAGCCTGCATGCTCAACTGGCTTCGGCCAACAGTATCTGGGAGTATCAATTCCTGCAGCAGCTAACCAGGAGATCCTTACACCGCCAAGCTTGGATGGGAGGATTCTACTTCCAGGTTACACCAACAACTCATTTTGAGCATGATTACATACAGATGGGTGATAAATGAAAGCAAAAAACAAATAAAATGTCTTGGTAAGATGTCGGACCACCACAAGCCACCAGAACAGCTTCAGTGTGCCTTGGCATAGATTCTCCAAGTCTCTGAACTCTACTGGAGGGATGAACACCATTCTCATAAAATATATTTCAGTAATGGTGGTGGAGACACATTGGTTCAAAATCTCACAAATTTTCAGCTAGGTTGAGATCTGGTGTCGTGGTCATCATGGAAGAGGCCACTCCCATCAGGATAGAAATTATAGGATAAAGGTGATCACTCAGAATAACTTGGTATTGATTTGCAGTGAGCCTTTCCTCTAAGGGGAAAAGTGGACCCAAACAGAGCCAGTGGACCCCCTCACTGTAGGGGTGCAGTATTCAGGCCTGGAGAGTTCTCTTGATGTTCATCACACATGCACTCGCCCTGTTGTGGAGAACATGGTGAAGGACGACTCATCTGACTGTGTCACTTTCTTTTTTTTTGTTGTCTTTCATGGTCGATAACGCGCAAACATCTATAGTCGTGATTTAGCTTTCTATCATGTGGGGTCTAGTCCTGCGAGGCCAGATCTGCGAGGCCAGACTTAAAGACTTAAAGTCCGGCTCACTCAAGGCAGTCCTGTAATGTCCAAACTCACAGTGTTGCCTCATCCTAAAGTGTGTGCACCACTTTAATGCAACTTGGGATTTCAGTAAGTCAGAAGTTTGGCAAATTTGAGATGTCCTGCAACAATTGGTCACGTTTCTGGATTAATTCTTGTATCCTAAGTCCTGGTAAGATTGATCGTAAAATCAATTGAAAATATAACATGGGCAACGCTGTTCTTTGGTTTTGCCCATGGAGAACCGAGAAGAAGACTGCGATTTGCAGTGCTTCCAGATGTCAGTATAATAGCCCTGCTGACTTAAAGCCCCCCTCCAGTGTATTTTTGAATTTTTTTTAATATTTCATATTTATATGAGCCATATCCTTATGATGTTGATGAGCCACACTGTCCACCACATATTCTTTGACAAATAACTTATTTTTGCACTCAAAGTAAAAAAAAAATGGAGCTCTTGTTAAAATAGAAGGATGAAGTATGACTATAGCAGTGACCCTAGTCGCACGTCACTCTCCCAGCTGGCACAGGTGCACTGTCACGCGCACTGTCATCCGGTTTTAACGGTTTCACCATATGACAACATGTGACAATGCAGCCAGCCACTTACAAGCAGTAGGTAGCTATCATCAGTTCATGTAGCTGTTAATTGGAACTGAATCATGTCTCCCTTAAAGCTTTGTTTTGCTGCTATATCATTTCCGCTTTATGATCTTAAATCAAAGTTCTGGATGATCAGAAACTGCCGTGATTAAACTCTCCTCCAACATATTTGAGTGTTTGTCCCACACCTTTTCTTTTGTGATTGGTCCCTTGTGGCAAAACTGACAGTGATGAATGCTGCGTCTCAGCAAAAGTTAAACAGATTTCAACTTTGAACGCCGCCTAAGACCAGTGAGCTATTGGCTGCAAAACGCAAACGCCAGCAGCACCTATTCAAAAACAGCGAGATGTAATACAAGATAAAAAGACTGACGCATGTTCACATTTGGAAACAATTAAAAAATAGGGTCAACCAAAAAGCAGGAAGTAACACTGGCTGGAGGGGGGCTTTAAAAGCAGCATTTACCTGTATAACTTGGCTGCTTTCTTTTGAGTCCTGTCGGCCCCTTCAGATTTCCTGGTCCCAGTTTCAGCACAAAGTGTTGTTACACAGGGTTACACCAAAATACTTCCAATTCTGAGGCCATGGTCTTGAAGTTTACAATAAATAATATCTTCCATATCATCCTGGAACATGTCTGTGGCCAGCTATTGCTCAACTTGCCAAGGGTCTGAATTCCGTTTGAGTTGATCCTAAATTGGACTACAAGAAGGCGGTGGCCGCTTTTAAACAAGTTTTAATCTATTTTATCTTTTTTTGATTTATATTAGTGCTGGGCAACAAATAAAATTTTTAATCGCGAATTAATTGTGATAATAACACGTTAACTTGCCCAGCCATTTATATATTTATTTAGTAATTTCAATGTGGAAATTGGACAAGTGCACATTCCAGGATGATATGGATAAAAGACAGCGTGTAGCGGGGCCAGTCAGTCCACCATATTTGCCTGTATGAAATGCTGTAATGTCTGATTCCTCTGTCTGTCATGTGTGTCCACAGGGAAAATGGAGGTGGGACGACGGCACAGTGTACAGCTTTGAAAACTGGTATAGCAAGTACTCCACCAGCAAAGCCCAATGTATCGTACTCAACAGCTATGGTGAGCAAAATAAAACAGAGAATACATTACATTCAATAACTATTCAGAAACACGCTTTATCCCTCTGTATTTGTATCCCTGTGTATCTGTATTTTCTCCATGATGTGAACAAATCCAACAAACTGGTCTGGTCAATGACAGGCCCATGAAATGCAACCAGCTGTGTTCCTGTCCCTAGCAATGCTTAGTTGTCTCCACTAGGAGGCTCCAGTGTCTGATTTCTGAAAAAAGTCAGTAAGTCAGTTAGTGACATTCAAGGCAATTATACTGGGACTCAATAAAACGGGTTCTGTAATGTAAAGTGGTGACTGCTGCAAATATTTACATTATTTCATTGTCATAAAGGTTTTCTCAACCTCTGTGTGTGTGTATGTGCAGAACGCTCACACATTTATTTTTGCGGTTGTGGATGAATTTCAAGAAAGTGTGAGAGCTGCTGTAGCAGCATGGAAAAGCTGCTGGTTCTCATGATGCTGTTTTGTTTTACAACAGAGTACCGAGGCTGGAATAATGACAACTGCAACCTCTGCAAGCCATTCATCTGTGTGAGGAGGACCAACTTATGCTAGATGAAGTCCTGCTAGAAACACTTTGACATGAATAACAGCTAAACACAGGTGTTACTAATGACATTAATTAAGATTCTGTTAAGGTTCCATGTCAGTCTAACAGAGCCAGGGTCCTGCTGTTGTTCACGCTGATTCACTGGAAAAATTCTGCTCCACTTAAATGAAACAGTACCTACATTGGTGCCATGAGTAACACTTGTGTTTACCTGCTATTTCATGTCAAAGTGGCTGCTGTAAAAAATGCCTGTTGTGCTAAATTAATGAAAACTGAAGCCCTGTTTAGGTGGTAGTAGATCTAGTGTATCTCTGTAATGTGTTGTTGTGTGTGTAACCCATTTAAACCAAAATAAAGACCTGCTTGGAGTAAATGTCCAGTCCCAACGTCTGAAATTTTACATGTGCATACATACAGACACACAGTTCATTCATCAGACTGCAATCTGTGGTGCTGTTTCTTAGTGTGACAGGGGGAATAAATGGAAAGGGGGGAAAGAGATCAACAACCCCAAGAATTACCATACCAATAACCTATTTTAAGATGGACAAGGCACACAGGTTTGTTACTGACCAGGCAGAGTCAAGTGGTTAGAAGACAATAATTTATTGAAACATCAAAAAATATTGCAGGGACTGGAACTGCTGGAAAAGGAAGAAGGTTACACCACAATAAAAGCAAGCAATACTCCTGAACTCCAAAGAGGATAAAATAATTCTTTATTACAATTATTTTAAAAAAGGGCCTTAATAGAAAACTCTAAATTCTCTTCGGTCTAATTAAAATTGTCAGTCCAAAATATAACCAAAAAGAAAAACAGGGAAAACAGTGAATGGAGGCCACTTGCAGAGAGGTAGACTACACTGAGGAGTGCCCAGGGGTGCTATCTTCACTCACATTAACTGTGCAACAGCAATCCTCACAACAAATTGGTGCCACTACATACGTGTTCCAGTGCTCATTTACTCACATGCATGCAGTGGGGAGACCTCAGCAACAGTGCCTGGCCTCCTAGTAACAAAGAAATGATTAACCAAACAAATAACCAGTTGGTTCAAATCTGTGCAACAAAACAATAACATAACAAAGCCAAAACCAAGGCAAAATAGGGTACAAGACAGTAAACCATGACAAAACAGCAGCTGGGGGAACCTGGGAAAAGGGAGAAAACAGAATTAAAAGGGGTGACTTTACTGCACCTTACTACTTAAATATCCTCATGAGTTGCTCTGTGCTCCTCTGGGCTGCTGAGCCACAATACTGGGGTTGTATTTGAGTCTTTCCATGAGTGGAAAGAGTAAGCCACTCTTCCTACCCCTGGATGTTGCTTTGGCCTCTGGACGACCATTTAGACCATCTGAACCTAAAACACCTCAATGAAACCCACATTTCTTTTTCCAGGGAGATGGCATGAGGAAACACCGCAAAGGTTTCACCGCTTTGAAACAAATGAGTAATATACATACAACTGCCTTTTACAGGTCCTTAACTGAGATGCATGACACTGATTTGTTGAAGTAACCTGCAACAACCAGTGGATTCCTGATGATGAAATATGTCATCTGGGCGAAATTTTGAAACTCCATATAGACTTCAGTATACAAAATAGTTTTCTTGCTTAAATATATGTGCATTCATATGACTACTATACTATACATCTCAACCCAAGCAGACAGACAAATTATACTGAATTTAGAAAAGAAGGTCAGTGAAAAATACTCACATTTCAGTTGTTTATTTAGCTCACATCACAAAAAAAACAAACGCTTACACGTTTCGGCACAAAGCCTTCAAATGATACTTTTAGGACTCACTTCCAGTACCTGTCTCCTCTGTCCCCTGCACTTTGTTACATATACAAATAATTTAGATTAGTCCAGTCAACGGCGATTCTGCCTCAGCCGCATTCCACTGATTTTAAAAAGTTTCTTTCTGCTGAGGCAGAGGGAGGCTTCAGTAGGTTTTGGAGGATACAAACCTGGCTGTGAAGCACAATGACACAGTCTCGGCTCAACAGCGTTGCTGTGTGTCATACATGATAAAGATTATCTTTGTTTAGAGCACTGTTGTAGTTTTTCCAGGAAATGTTATGGCAGTGTACTGGATGCATCAGTCAAATGATTTTTTTTCGTCCGGTCAGCAGATAAATGTAATCTGTTTTCTCGGTTTCATTCACTTTCATTGTTTTCACAGTTATTACCTTTTGCCTTAATAGGCAAAAGGTACCCCTCATACAGCATCACTGCAAAACTGCAAAGGTGACAAATTAATATATGCACATAAGAAAGAAAAATGGCACAAACATGATATTTATGTGAAAAACTTACTCCTAAACATTCTGTGCCCCTCACTTTTGAAATGACGACGACAGCCCCGCAACAAACGGCCTGTGGGCTCGTTGTTTGTGCTCTGGTTTGTGTGAAGATAGAAACAGTTAAATCCATATCCATGATGATTAATGACTAACAACCCAAATGTAAGCAAAGTGATGGCAGCATTAGAAAACTCTGAAAATGAAGATGCACAGATTATAGTATTTAAACATCTTAGACAAAAAGATGCATTAATAAAGGGAAATGTGCTCTGTTTTAAGTTTCTTGCTTGTTTATTTGTGTTCATCTTTGGTGCAACAGGCTTGTTGCTGTGGCATTTTATTACTTACTTGTTGGTTTTTTTTCACTTGATTACGAGAAGTGAAAGCAGCCAATTGAAAGTAACCTCCCCAGTCGTCTTATAACGAATGCAGATCACGTTTGTTTGTGATTGTTATCTCACATCAAACGGGTCCGTCGATTCTACAAGGACGTTGTCAGGCTCCATGTCATTTATTAAGCTCATTTCCTCCTGATGGTAATTTCCCTCACACAGTCTCAAAACAACAACACACACCACAAACAACACAAGCATCAGGTGAAACACGTTTCACACGTGCACATTTTGGCACAGCAGCTGAAACCTGAACGCATCGCTCAACACTAACAGCAACTGCACAAACTGAGGTCCAATCACTACTGTGTTACTTCTGTCAGTTGGAGAGAGCAGCAAAATCTAAGAATTGATTGACAGGAAAATGGCACAAATTATTACTTTAAATCCTGCTGTGAAATGTGGTCATGTGTACGTGCATGCAGTTTTTATTTATTCACACTGTCCCAACAACCAATAAAATAAAAACCAAGAGAGAAAAGTAAACACAGATAAAATCAAATAAACACATAAACTCCTTTCACATGTGCAAAGAGAAAACTAAAACTGATTGTTCTGACTCATCTTTAAGGAATTTACTGCACAACAGTGAACCAGAACTTTATGATCTGATTTGAATTGATTTGAATTTTATTACAGAGTTTATTATAGGCTGCTGTAAAGGTGAAGATAACATGGTGATCTCTTTATATCTCCCTGTCTCTCAATGTGTGTGTGTGTGTGTGTGTGTGTGTGTGTGTGTGTGTGTGTGTGTGTGTGTGAAATTCTTATCTGTGTTTTACAGAATTAATTATTAGAGCAATAAGGAAATGATGTCTTTGAGG
>OMLF01054681.1:0-13735 GCA_900302615.1 Holocentrus rufus
TCCCCAGGTCTCAGGGGAAGGTATATCTGTGTGTCGTCTGCGTAGCAATGAAAACAAACATTGAGATGTTGGATGATCTGGCTGAGTGGAAGCATGTAGATAGAAAATAAAATTGGACCTAAAATTGAGCCTTGCGGTACACCACAGGTAATGTGAGTTGTAGAAGATGAGTAATTACCTGTGACCGAGCAGGTTCTTTCTAAAAGGTAAGAATAAAACCAATCAAGTGCAGTGTCCTTGATGCCAACCCAGGTTTTAAGACAATCAAAATGGCATGGTCCACTGTGTAAAAAGCTGCACTTAGGTCTCAAAGAATGAAAATTGCATTCTCCCCCGTCGGCTGCTAAAAGGAGGTCATTGGTCACCTTAAGGAGGGCAGTTTCTGTGCTATGTAAAGCTGTAAAACCTGACTGAAACTTCTCAGAGATGTTATTATGACACATAAAAGATGACACAGAAAGAAAAGTTGGGTTGAAACCACTTTTATATAAAACTTATGTCCCATTCAGGGAGGATCTTTGGTCACCTGTTGTAAGACACTCAATAAGATATCAATTTTCCTAAAGCCATTATACAGTATAATGTAGGAGCCCGTATATCACACTGTGCAAAGTAAATAAACCTAAAACCTAACGACCTGCCTGCAAGACTATACTTAGGTAAAAGAAGCCCAAACCACAGCACAGCGACCACCCACCCAGCAGCATCTGAACCTACTGCCTTACAACAGTTTTTATTTCTTTTTTTTTCTTTTTTTGTCAAACCAAGCCAAACAAGGGCAGCCAAACAACAAGATGGACAAAAAGGAATTCAGTTAGCATCAAAGAATGCAAAGAAAAAAAATGTCACATTTCAAACTCATTAAATAAATCCTTTCTGATGTTCATCACCATTGAAACTGCAGAATCTTTGGGACACGCTCAGCTTCCACTTCACAGACAGTTCACTGTCATTCTTACAAGAGCCTGGTCTGATTTAAAGGATTTAGAGATCTTCCATCCAGCTGCTGTCGGTGGTGGCAATGCTCAACACATCCTCATATCTATATGCCAGAATGCTCTGTCACCCATTGTTGTGAATTGGGACCAAACCCTAGCCCTACCCAAAAATAAATAAATAATAATTACCTAACAACACACTATTTCAAAACTTTTTTGGTGAAAATGTATTTTTCAAACATTTATACATATAAAATAAATATGACTTGTAAATTTTTTTGTCTACTTCTTTTTTTTTTTAACTTTTACACTAAAGCCCTGCACCAGAAAACAGCCTTGTCCTAGACAAGAATTCACAACTTCATGAAATTAAAAAATGTGTTAAAAGCCTTCAAAATCTCAAACTCACTGCATCTACTGATAACATATATGTAAAAATGTTTTAAAACATATTTTGTATGAAAATGTTGGCCCTACAGTTGTGTCCCAGATTTTTGTCAACTCCGTCAGATTTCCACAAACACCTAATCAGGAATTAAAAGGGTTGTCTATGTCCTAAACACCCCTGTCTCACTTCCTGGTTTCAAAAAAGGAGGCTGCTCAAGAACTGGTCAGCTTTGTATTTTTTGATATTAAATGTATTAAATGAAAATAAAACAAAATTCATGGTGTTTGGTGGTGTTAGGGCAAATTGTGAAATTCAATTAATCATAAATGGAGTCAAAATTGAAAGAGTATAATATAAATGTTTGGGAGTAATTTTAGATCCTAAATTCAGTTGGAAGCCACATATAGAATATACAAAACAGAACTTATCTAAAACTATTGGTATTATTTACAAAATAAGCAATTTTTTGAACAAGAAATGTTTGCGAATATTGTATTTCTCACTTGTAATGCCATATATGTCATATTGTTGTGAGATTTGGGGAAAGAAATACAGAACATATATAGACCCTATAATTAAACTTCAAAAAAGTTAGTTATCAGGATAATAAATAAAGCTTCCTGTCGTGAAACTACTAATAAACTATTTATAGAGTCTTGTACCTTAAAATTCTTAGATATTGTATATTTAAAAACAGTAGAAATACCTTTTCGAGTAAAGATTAAAAGTCTTCCTACCTGTATTCAACAATTTTTTAAATTAAGAGAAAAAAATTATAATTTAAGAGGGTTGAGTGTCTTTGAAAGAGGTAATGTGAGAACTAATGTCAAATACAGATGTGTTTCATTTTTGGGAGTTATATTATGGAATGGACTTAGTGATGATTTGAAATTGTGTAGATCTCTGTTGAGTTTCAAAAAAATATTGAAAGGTAAAATAATTAAGGATTACAATGTAAAATGACTGACATGTGAAACGACTAAGAAGAAGAATTTAGAGTAAATCTTGTTATGCTTTTTATGGTTTGTTTCTTTTTTTCTCTTCTTCTTCTTCTTCTTCTTCTTCTTCTTCTTCTTCTTTGTATTATTGATATTTTGGGGGTGGAAAAGGGGTATAATATGTCACCTTTAAAGGTATCTTAACATTGAGGACTAGATAGGTGTGTGAAATGACGTCTCACCTGGAGAAGTTATAGAACAACACAAAAAACTTCTGTGTAAAGGAATACTTCAATGTTTTGAGCAAAATACCCTTTTTCCGACTTACCCAGACTGAGACAAAATGTTTGATGCAGGAGTCATTAGCCTAGCTCTGTCAAAGTGATTTTTTTTTTAATTCCAAGATGTGTATTTTAAATATACATGATACACTGTGTACATACAACAGCTTCAGTGTTGCTGTAAGGAGCTATGCTAATGACTCCTGCAGACTTCATGCTAACGTCTTTATGCTAACTTAACACAAAATGCTACCCATCGGAACTGAACCAGTGGACGTAGAGGTGAAAATGGTATCAAACATCTTGTCTTAGTCTGGGTAAGTCAGAAAAAAGCCCAAAATATATATTTTGCCCAAAACGTTGGAGTATTCCTTTAAGTTGGTCAGATTTGTGGGAGTAAATCCAGTAATCTGTGGTTCACGTGCAGATGCAGCAGGTCAGGGAACTCCCACGTCCTCTGTCAATTCTAGTACTGGTCAGATTCTACTGTCCAGTACTAGAACTGATAGAACAAACTCATAAAAACTTTGGTCCTTTGGCTTTATCCACTGAGGTTAACTCAGTCAGTGAGATTATTTCTGCCACCTTTCTCAGTTGTGTTAAATCTGTTCTTCCTCTTAATTGCTGACCTGAAAAAGTCTCAGTGCAGAGTTGTAAGTGAAGTAGTGGCAGAAACCCAACAGCTGATGCAGACCCCCAAAGCAGGAAAGAAAATGTGGTGGGGGTGGAGGATGGAAAGTTATAAAGAACAAAAGTTAGAGGGAAAGGGAAAGGGACGTAGTTTATGTGTTCATCATAGCAACATACACACACACAAGCATGTACCTAGTTGAAAAAGGAGTGGTAAGGAAAGTGTTGAGCTGTGCCAGACGACCCAGTGTCAAAGCCCCAGTAGATGGAGCAGCAGCCTGGCCTCTCAGTTCTCAAAGGGCCCTTTCATGGTGGAGGTAGCAGGCTGGAGGAATGCAGCAGCCTGCAGTGATATTCAGCTGTGGATGGAAAAGCATCCCTTAGCCTCCAAATCCTTCAGTTCCAGAGCTGTAAATACTGTCAGAGGGAACCATAATGTATTTCCTTTTACTGCCCAATAACATGTAATCATTGACAGCCACTGTTTGACAAGTAGACTGTTATACCTCTTTCAGAAGTTGAATAGGGGTTTTGTTTGTCTTTGTGCACATTTGTTCTTGAGTATCATGACAAAACACTAGTTTACTATGTAGAAAGAGCTGTGCTTCAGCAGTACAGTTCTTGCATGAGTGGTCAGCTAAAGAGTATCAAAACCAATGTTTAGAGGTAACATTTCTCAGTTTACATTCTTAACTCTATTCAATTTATTTTTATCTAGTTAAAGGACCATACCAGTGATTCTGTCTACAAAACATATATACTTGACATTTCCGCTAATCTTTTCCCAAAGCAAGCAATCGTATTTTAGAACTCTGATATAATTTTTCCTACCTTTTTACCGGGCCGTTGGATTCCATTCATTTCAGTATAATATGAAAATTAACTTTCAGAGACTTCAAACTGTATCCACGCTAATATTCCATCATACTAATACAGACATCCTCATTAGTTTTCCTAGAAGGAATAATAATGTCACGTTTTGATGACTTGAAATTGTGATTGTGTTGAAATTCCTTTTAAAGGCATTCAAAGGAGAATCAAACTAGGAAAAGGGTTCAGTTTTTAAAGATGGTGTGTTTATGATTAAGATCAAAGCCAATCACAAAATAAGGTTTGTTGAAACTCAGCAGTACTTCTAAGTGAATGACAAAAAGAGTGAATAAAAATGTTTGTGCATTTGAAGCAGAAATAATTGGGTAACCTCCCCTAATACTAAGGTGTGCCTGTCTCCCTATACCCCCCTAGATGTACACTTATGGTTGGGTCACATTCTGACTCCTGAGAGCTGAAAGAAATGGTGTATGGTTGTGTTCCCTGCAGTCTCCAGTTCAACCATGTCCCTCCATCTCCCAACTCTGTCAAGCATATAATCTGTACCTCAGGAGAGACAGAAATCAGTGGGAGTCTCTGCTCTTCAAGGTACTATCGTAACTATGCATTTGTGTCCAGTCACATGCCTCTGGTCCTGATTAGCTTCCAGGGAGAGTCAGACCGACTCATATGAAAGCCAGAGTATCCATTACACGAAGTCTCCACAAACACCGCCCGCTATGAGGCTGAATGAGGATACACAATAAATATAGATAAAACAATGGAAAATTCAAAAGGATCTGTTTTGTTGTCTTCCTTGGATAAAGACACAAACATGATGTAGTTTTTTGATTTAGACTAATTGCTCGTATAGGCAATTGGTTGATTGATCAATTGGTAGTTTGTGTAACTGACATTGTGTTGAAGTCATTTGTTTTGATTGTCAAGTCAAATTTATTTATAGAGCACATTTAAAAACAATCAGGAGGCACACTAATGTACCGTGGAGGAAGAGGAAATGGCAGCTTGTTTGGCAGCAGCATCAGCTAACGCATTTCCATGTGAAACAGGATCAGACCCAATAGTGTGAGCAGCACATTTAACTGGGATGGGAGCAAAATGGCGTCTTAACATATCTGCAACCACAGCCTGATGCCAAATTGGTGTCCCATCTGATTTTAGAAATCCTCTCATCTTCCACAGCTGTCGAAAGTCATGGGAAACCCCAAAAGCATACCTAGAATCAGTGTAGATAGTGGCAACTTTGTCTTTAGCTAAAATACCAGCTTTAATAAGAACACACAATTCAGCTTCTTGAGCTGAAGTACAATTGGGTCACGTTCGGGCTTCTAACACTTTCCTGTCTTTCACTACAGCATAGCCAGCAAGGTATTATCAGATTGTTTACAAGCTGAACTATCAGTGCAAAGAACCATGTCAGAATTAGGTATTGGTGTCTGCAACAAGTCTGGCCTTGGAGATGAACAAATTTCTGTTGTAGTAATTCAATCATGGTCATCTTCTGTATCAATTAACAGGAATGAGGAACATGTACAACACAGTCGTGAGCCAATACAATGCGAGAGGATTTCTCAATCATAATGCCAACTGTGGCCACTGCCCTTAGACAGCCTGGCATACCCTTGGGTGGCAGTCGACTGGTGACACCTGTAGCAAAGCCATCTCTCTTGTATATATGCAAGTGCCTCGCAGATACTTTCACTTTTACCTGCATGCCTCCACGTCTGTCCCCACTGCCTGGGCGATTTCTCTCCATGAATTTGCACACATTGGATTGTCTCTATTCCTCAGAGATGAACTGTGAGTACAGGCGGACCTCCTGGAGCATGCACAGGGGCGAGCGTACCGGAGCGTACCGGAGCGTACAGTCCGCGCGGTCACAAAAATCTGGCTGCACAGCGGACGTCCGCTACCTGTCCGCGCCGACACCTGCTGACGTCAGTCGGTGACGAAATTTATGTCACGCAGACCCTCGCGGACCCCCGTGGACACGCAAAGTATAACAGGGCCCTTCGTCTTAGGAGGAGGCATGTTGGTGAAAGTTTCACTCTCTCTGGGCATTGATCATTTTTCCACAAGTATGTCACCTCAGCCAAAGAGGCTCTGTGACCAGTGTGACCTCCAAGTCTTCCAGATCATCTTTTACCACTGTAGCATACACTGTAGGGTTTTCAATAAAACCCTGCACCAGGCATGTCCAAGAGCATTGTTTACCCTTAAATGTGAATGCAAACAGATGCTGCCTATCTGGATGAAAAGTTAGCCATTTAGAAGAATGCTGAACACAAATCAACTAATGATTAGTGTGTGGACTTTGAGGGTTAGTGAAGCAAGAATCAAATTGGTGTATGGCACATTGTAGCTGTTGGTACTACAATGTTATTGATTGCTTGCCTGAACAACACACCATTCATTTGCCCGCACTGGTTTTGGAATGGGAAAAATAGGAGTGCTGCATGACTAAAATTTCTGTTTGAATCAACAGAAATTTAATTACACCTTCAATTCCATTCATTTCTTTATGAGACAAGTGGTATTGTTTAATCATTTGCAGCTTGGCATTAGCCTTGAGTGTCACTCTGTGAGGCAGAGCAGAATTTACAAACCCCACATGATTTTTATGTTTAGCCCATAAAATCGTTGGGACTTCAGAAAGCAGGGGGTCCATAGTGTACTAAAAGAGGAGGTTCGTGCAACACAAAAGTACTTTAAGGCAATGAAAGTTGATCACTTAGGTGTAACTTATATAATTAATCACCAAAGCATATTATTTGTGTTTGAGAGCCTGATACAGCTTCTCTTAATGCCTGACATCGAGCTACCATTTCCCCAACATGTTTTGGCTCATAGCCTGGGGTCACTGCTAAAGTGACATGTGGGAACAAATTACTGACCTAAAACAATTAAATTTGTGTGTAAGACAATTGAATTGGTGGAACACAGCATTGTGGACCCACAAACAAAAGTTGCTCACCCTTCAACCACTTGTGTGTATTCAAATGTTCATCTGCCAATTGTTTGTAATCTTCTGAAGGATTAAATGCTGATGCGCAATGGCAATGCAAGACAGGTCTCATGTAGCAGACATGAACAATGCGCAAGCTGTTGATGTTTTAGCAGTTCACTGAACACAGTGAAGGTGTGTAGCATGTTAAAATCTGGTATCAATACAAACAGTTAACAGTAGATTGTAAAAGCTGGACTGCCTGTATAGTGCCGTACAGCGGAGTACAGCAAATAGTAACATGTAATTTACACAACAACAAATGAATGTTGAACATCTGAACCTTTGATTTTCACCATAGATGTCTTTGACATCAACTCTGCATTAGAAATCCCTGCAATTCATACAGTAGTAACAAAATTAGGTATTGGCGTGCCTACTTGCTCCGCAGCTTTTACAGCTGAGAGAGTAGCCCCGCTATCTACCAAAATATTAACAGTGGTACCATTAACCTCAGTTGGCATATGATTGTGAAGATTCTCATTCATCCAAGTCGTGGTACTTCTAAGAGCTATACAAAAGGAACTGTATGGAAGCCCATTTCCACCAGTAAAAGAAAAAAAAAAAGATGAAAACTTAGCCTTGATAAGAAAAAAAAATCCCCATGGAAAGTCAAAGGTATGAGAATGAAAGTCAAAATTATGAGATAAAATGTCAAAATTATGAGATTACGAGATTTAGAAGTTGAAAAAATACGATTTAAAAAGTTGAAATAATGAGATAAAAAATTGGAATAATGAGATAAAAGTTAAATTTATGATAATAGTTATGACATAAAAGTCGCAATTATGAGATTTGCTCGAATCTCTTTATTGGGGTTAATATTCATTTTAGCCAACTACAGCTTATTCTTATAAAATGACCCCCCCATTTGCCTTTGTCTACTTACACATGGTCAAGGTAAAAGGAAGCACATAATTCCACCCTGATTCTGCAGGCATATGTAGGGAAACTTTGCTTTATGATTGTGTCTCTGTTTGCTTGTTAGGGCCATTTTTTTCTGCTTGGTTTACATTGGTTGGTTAAACTTTACTACTGGTGAATTAACTATGGATTCATTTTTAGCATTTGCTGTAGACTGATTAGCTGATGAGTTATTACCCTATTTACAGCATGCACTTTAAAACATTACACATATGAACAGCACATTTTACAGCATGCCCAGCACCTGCATTAAAATGCACATCAGTACATGGTACAGCTGCATCACAAGTCTCCATGCTCCTCTTATTCCTTTTTTTTCTTCAGTGGTGGTGGTTTGAGATTTAATAAATGAAAACTCCAAAGTATTTTGCCTTGTATACACAATTTATAACTTAGCACCTAGCCATAAGCATAACACAACCTCCTTTTCCCGACAGACACACTCTCACCACCGGTATTGATTAACTGAAATAAGCCTCTTCATCTTACCCCAGACCGTCTTCCCACAGGTTTTTAACCTTCACAGTGGATCTTGTCTGTGTCAGGCAAAAAACTCACCAGTCTTTTTTTCTCAAATCTACCAACCACTGACCTTTGCACTTAACCTTATACATTTTCACAGAAATTATGTAAGATTAAAACACATTGAATTAAGCCATATTCCCGTTTTCTGCTTAACCTGACCCACATCAAAAGATTTTTGAAATCATTTAGATGTAAGAGACCCCACACATAACAATATAAAATTGTACTTTTTATAGCTTCTGGTCCTCTGGTCTGTGGAGTGCACTCTCACTTAACAATTTGGACAAAAACAGCATACCACACACTAACAGATTCCATTCAAGGTCAAACAGAGTCCCAACACTCAAAACCGGAAATCTCACAAACTTGCGCAACATCACCAGGCAGAGAATACAAGTCAGTTGGCTTCATAGTTATATTAGCCCCACTGAAAACAGGAGTTTTCCCGAACTTTGCTAAACTCTAAGAAACCCACGTTTTCATCGGAGATAACGTTGACATAAAATTATTATGCATTCTTCAACGAGCATATAGAACAGAAAGTTTTTACTTTTGCGCGTTTTACAGTGTGTATTTATTGTACTTACAGGTCAGTTTCCTTATCTGCTCTATTCTTTTGCACATGCAGACTGGTAAAAAGCAGATTGGAAATCGGGAAATGGGTTTACATGGCCCAGTAATCAGGTTTCTCCAGGAGAAATCCAGCTTGCTTCCAGTACGCTGAGTTCTCTTAATCCCTTAATGCGATTACTGAAATCAGCATCCTTGTTTAGATGGCAGTTGAGAAATGGGGAACTGCTGTCAGAGGCAAGTAGCCCAATTACTGAAGTGCCTGTAAACGCTAGTGTATGTGTATTGTAACATTCAGAATCTAGTCGGTGTGGTTTCTCCTGCAGTACCAAATAGCACCACCGCCACCACCTCCCTAGTTTTATACTGTGTTGTACTAGTGTTGGAAGCTGTACTCAGATGTCTCTACACAAGTCCGATTGAAATCCACACGAGAGAGCTCATCTGAATGAGTTGGTGGAGGTTATGCTATCTATATGTTACTCCTCATATATGAAGAGTGAATATAGTGCCGTGGAGACCTGGCATTGTATGGTTGATGTTGAATATTGCAGAATAAAGTATCGGTGTGGTAATTCCCATTCCATGTCTGTCGACTCTGAGCTAATCAGCTATTTCGGAGCTCCTGCTAACTAGCCACAGGCTGCTAACTCTCTCCACCTACACCAGACAGCATTATAATATGACCTTATCATCTGCAGTCCTGGGGATTTCCCCCACCCCCCTCTTTAGGATTGAAAATATTGAACATGTTCTGAGCAGATCAAGTGTCGTCAATTACACTGTTTAACATACCTCACACCAATAAGCTGTACAACTTCTGGACTACTGTATTTCAAACTTTGTCAGAGGCTTATAGCAAAGATGTTCAACCCAGTGCTGAAATGGCAATTTTTGGAGTCCAAGGGGTGGGTATTTCAATGACAAGTAAAATAAAAAGATATGTTTGCCTTTGCAACTCTCCTTGCCCGGAGAAGAATTTTGTTAGAGTGGAAATCGGTACATCCACCCAAAGCTTCGGCTTTGATGAATGACCGAATGCTTTTCCTTAAGTTAGAAAAGATAAAGTATTCCATTAGAGGGTCAACTCAAAAATTTCATAAAACATGGGATCCTTCAATATTTTATTTTGAAAGACTTGAGACCCTCCCACAAATTTAAACAAGAACAATTTTTTTTTCTTCATGTTTGACCCTCCCCAGCAACTCACTAAGTTCTCAGCACTCATTTGTAGTGATAAGTACAGAAGATAAAATAGCCACCCTGTACATTTTTGAATATCCACACATACTTTTTAATTTATTTATCTATTTTTTAATATTTATTTTTCTTTTATTTATTTATTTTTCAATTTATTTATTTATTAAATGTATTTATGTATGTCACATTCTCAGTGTAATGTTGATTAGTGCTTGTCTTTTTTTTCTCTTTAATTATTGTTATGTATAGGCAGTTGGAGAGCTTGGGAGGAAGGAGAAAATATGGAAAATGTTTGTCAAACATCTGAGAACAATGCTCATTTTCTCAAATAAAAATATGTTAAAAAAAAAAACAAAAAAAACATACCTCACACCCCAGAAGAATCACGCAAGATTGGGCCTGTTTCCACCAAAGCGTTTTTTCCCATCTGAAAACACCCAACGTATCTGTGGAATTATCAAGTAGTGGTTAGAGACCAGGTGAGAACAGTGAGACCAGAATGTCTTTGGCAGGAACATTAATTGAAGCTCGATCGAGAAGAACAGATATAAGCAGTACAAATGAGAACACTGTAATACAACTCAAATTCTAAGGTTTACTTGTTAACAGGGAGTATTTAAATGCTTCACCAGACTTATGAGAGAACTATGTCTCCAAAAAAGGTTACTCTCTACTCATCTATATTCTAATTGGATATTTGGATCCTAAACAGGAAAATATGCTTACACAAGTTAACCAAAGCCACGCTGTCTGCATCTCAGTCACACTGCAAAACATATCAGCCAAGTCATAGAAGTCACCCAGTCCCTGACAGTGTGCAGAGACTATCATATCTTCTGCGGCCTAGGTTCCCATAGGAAGCAACTGTGTCTTACCAGGACAGCTGCCATGCCCAGTCAGCCTTAGCAGACTGGCTGTCTTCTCAGAACAGGGCATGACCCAGGTTTAAAAGATGAGCAAAAAGTGACCAGGAACATTGGGTCATATTACCTTTTAAACCCTAGGAGGAAAATTCCTCCACACAGTGGGCCTTGAAAGTTGTTTAAGAGGGCACAAACAGTCCAGAGTTGACTCACGAAGCCCTCTAGAATTATAGGTAAGACAGTCAAATATATGATACTCTTTTGTCCTCCTAACAGCGTGCTCAACATGGATGCAAAGGCTGGCTATCACTTGTGCCAGTCTGTCCTCCTCTGTGCTGAAATTTCCACTTGGTCCTAATAATGGAGGGATTACAAGGAATACATTAATTTCAGACCGAAGGCTCTTGATTAGAAAACGCTTATCAGCAATGACCTCATCACCTTCTTCAAGAAGATTCAGGATCTCTTATTGCCTGGTCATTTCTTTGTCCGAAATTGGAACCTGTATACAAGTCACTGACAAATGTGATCTTCTCTGATGGTATGATTCCATTTAGGCCCTTAAAGGCGTTATTGCCTTTGTAATTGGAATAGGTTTCGGTGTTGAGGCCTTAGAAGTTGGTCTCTGGACATGTATTTCAGTGCAACCTAAGGTCACTCTCGTATGTGTGTAGGTGTTGTGGAAGCATTCAGGCATCTACTCACTCACAGCTTGTCTTGACAGTCAAATTAGAAGAGATCCCAACATGTAGGAAAACATCCCAAGATATAGTAAAAGGAACAGAAATATTATACATATTTCTCCAGTTCTGCAACAAAATGCCAATTAGGCTTACCATGATGTGCTGCCAATGTCCTCTTCAGAGTCATGTCCCATTGAGTCACTACAACTGCCCTAAGTCTTGAGGAGTCTTGAGCTATCTGTGACCTCTAGAAAGTATGATTACAACAATCAGCATCAATATCATTATTTGCTGCTATAACGGCTATTCAGTATGATTACAACTTAGATGTATCCAATGCAAGCTGACATGGTCTTGTTTGTATACGTTAACAGTTAGCCTACCTAGCTAACATAATACTGTTGCCTTAAAATGTGAGCCAAGGGTGCACCGGATTTTTACAATCCATTCCTATGGACATCTGGATTGATGGCGAAATGGTGAAATGTCTTCTTTGAACAAGACTCGTGATGATGATACCAATGATGCCGGCATTTCTGGTTGTGGATGGATCTGTTATGAGGGCAGTGACATGGAATGTTCATTTTACCCACTAAGCTTCGTTTTTGTTCACCTCAGAATCAATATGGCAGCACGAGGCAATAAAGCGAATTATGTCCTGTATGGCACCTCATAGCGTCCATCAAACGCACGCAAATGCCTGCACTCAGTGTTTTATTCAGATGTCACACTAAACAGAAATCAAATAATTTCTGGCTTTTTTGACACATTTCACAATTGCATAATGGTCTAACAATTTGCTTTTTCTGTTATGCAGACATCAGCAAAAATGTAAGAGTCAACTTCTTGCAAGAAAATACCCTCTGCTACTCAAACTGATGTTCTGAGCTAATGCTGACTGTTGATTCTTAAGGCTGTGCTCCAACTATTTAACAGTTTGGATATTCCTTATGTGGCCATTCAAACCTAAATTTATGAGTGAAAGTTATACGTTAAACACACACACACACACACACACACACACACACACACACACTGTTTATGTTATTAGTGCACCTTTATGTTTGCGACTCCCCCATCATCCCCTTTCCTTTCTATCAGCCAAAGCCAGGGCATAAAATAAGCCATTAAAGAAAGTCTCCTCAGACATAGACACAGGGAAACTGGCCTATGGTTCTTCAGAGTTAAGTCCTATGGCAGTATAGTACTGTTGTGTAAAGATGCACCGATTAATTGGCCACCAATACAAATCGGCCGATAATGAGCATATCAGCCAAAATTGGCCATCAGCCAATTGATTTAATCACGGCCAGTATTATTCCAATGAGATTTATGCTTGTGCAGGGTCAACACGGCAGATTCTGAAACAGGACGTAATAGCACAGCACGTAGCAACACGTTGGAAAGAGTTATTTTCGTGTGAGTGAAGAAAATCTAAAATATTCTATTTGCAAAGCCTGCAACAGAAAGATAAGCTGCGGAGGGAAAGATGCAAAAGACAGAAGTTAAAGGCCTGAAATATGGTGAAGATGTATAAAACAAGGATAAGGTCCTGTAATGTTTCTTTTGCACTTTACTTTGAGATATCCTTACTACCGGGTGAACCAGCTTTCATTTGAAAAGTACAATGTAATTGATTTTTAGTTAGAGTTGTTTTAAGTTTGGTCCTGTCATTTGCTGCACTTTGAGATTTTATTTCATTTTTTTTTAAGAGAAACAGGAATTAGGTTAAAGAGAGTTCATATTGTTAACATTGTTTCACACTGATGTATAAAACACTGATGAGGCCAAAGTCCTCTAAGTTGTATATTTGTTATTATCTTGAGATGCTTATAAGAAGGAAAAGTTGAAACTACAGGAATGTACTGCACTTTATTTTGTTAATGTGTAAAAAAGAGAGAGATGGTAAAGGTCCTGTAATACGCAATGTATTGTGAGATTAAAACGCTCATTAAAGAAT
>OMLF01054685.1:0-23884 GCA_900302615.1 Holocentrus rufus
AATCAACTAAATTATCTGCGTCCCTATCCGTACCCAGAGTAAGAGAACTACAAAGTAAGAGAACTACAAAACATCTTAAGGCCTTGATATACTTCAAAACGGGTGCGCACGCGGACAGCTGCGGACGAGCTCACGGACAGCAGACACGCACTCGACTCTGTTATACTAGAATTTGGCTGTCGCGAGGGGCCGCGATTCACCAGAAGAGAGTCCCATTACCACAATGAAACACAAAGCCCTTACTATGTCCTTAGTTTTCCTTTCATCCACGCACAGAACGCCTTAATTTTTAAGGGTCGAGTTAAATTAAGGGATCCCGTTTCTAGTGAGTGTTTAATGAAGTTTGAGTGGCTTTCAGTCTGCCTCGCAGATACTTTCACTTTTACCTGCACGCCTCCACGTCTCTCCCCACTGCCTGGGCGATTTCTCTCCTCGCATTTGCACACATTGGATTGTCTCTATTCCTCAGAGATGAACTGTGAGTACAGGCGGACCTCCTGGAGCATGCGCAGTGGCGAGCGTACAGTCCGCGCGGTCACAAAAATCTGGCTGCACAGCGGACGTCCGCTACCTGTCCGCGTGGACACCTGCTGACGTCACTCGGTGACGAAATTTGTGTCACACAGACCCTCGCGGACACGCGGACACGCAAAGTATAACAGGGCCTTTAGCCCTGGTCTCCTGTGTTGCAGCAACCCCAGTCTCCTATGCCCACACTACAGCAGTCTCCTGTGCCTGCACTTCAGCCGTTTCAGCCTTCAGTGCCTGTGCTGCAGTCGCCCCAATCTCCCTTTTCTGTGCTGCAGCAGTTTTCTCTGCCAGTGCTTCAAGGGCCAAGTGTCCCTTGGCTACAGCCTCAGCTCCAGTCTTCTGCCCCTTTGCTGCAGCCTCAGCCCCAGTCTCCTGTGCCCATGCTGCAGCCCCAGTCCCAGTTTCCAGTGATTCAGCCTCAGCCCTTGTCTCCAGTACTGCAGCAATCCCTTGTGCCTAAGCTGCAGTGATCACCTGCCTCAGTCCCGGTCTCCATTGCTGCAGTTCCAGTGTCCATGCTGCTGCAGTCTCCTGTTCCTTTGCTGCAGCCTCAGCTCCAGTCTCCCACCCCTTTGCCGCAGCCTCAGCCCCAGTCTCCTGTGCCCATGCTGCAGCCCCAGTCCCAGTTTCCAGTGATTTAGTCTCCACCCCAGTTTCCTGTGCTGCACCAGTCTCAGTCTCTAGTGCTGCAACTTCAGCGCCAGCCTCCTGATCCAGTTCCTGTGCTGCAGCAGTCCCAGTCTCCAGTGCTGCAGTCTCAGTCTCGGTCTCCAGCGCTGCAGTTCCACTCTCCTGTTCCTGTGTTACAGCATTCTCCTCCTCTCTGGTCACCACTTTATCCTCCCGGTTTCCTGTTGCCCAGCGCCCCAGTGTCCTTGCTGCCCAGCGCCCCAGTGTCCTCGCTGCCCAGCGCCCCAGTGTCACTGCTGCCCAGTGTCACAGAATCCTGTTCCCCATTTGCCTGAACTTCAGGGTTCCTGTCTGCCAGAGGGTTCTGGCTCCTGTCTCCCGGAGGGGTCCCGTCCCCATCTGCCTGAACTTCAGGGTTCCTGTCTGCCTCCCGAGTCTCCAGCATCCCCTGTGGCTCCACCCCTCAAGTCTGCAGCATCCCTTGTGGCGCCACTTCCAAGTTCTGCAGCATCCTGCGTGACTCTGCCTCTCAAGTCTGCAGCATCCCCTGAGGCGCCGCTTCCCAAGTCCGCAGCATTCTCCATGGCACCGCCTCTCGAGTCTGCAGCATCTTCCGTGGCACCGCCTCCCGAGTCTGCAGAATCCCAGGTGGCCAAACCTTCCAGTTCTGCAGTATGTCCAGTGATCATGGCCCAGCTTCCTGCCTCTCCTGCAGTCCTGCCTCTTGTGTCTGCTGAGTGGTTGCACCCCCATCACCAGCTTCCTGTGAAGTCCTGCCTTCACTGCCGGTGTCTTGTCCTGCACCAGCGCTCTGGCCGTCCACCTGAGCGCCGCTTCCCTGGGCTCTGTCCTGACCCATGGACTGCCAGCCACTTTTTTTGTTGCCTCACACCCTCGTCTCCCTTATTAACCAATCCCAGTGTTTCCCTCCTGTTCCTAGTGCCTCCTAGTGACTCGGTGTCTTGTTCTGGTGATTAGTTCCTTGTGTGTATATATACCTTTCGTTGCTCTTTGTTCTGTCAGATCATTCAGTTTTGCTTCAGTTTTGTGCTGTGATGCTTCAGTTTTGTTTGGTGTGTTTGGTATATTCAGTTCTGTCTTGTTCAAGTCCCGCCTGCCTGTCTGTTCCTGGTACCATATTTCCTGTGTTCCTGTGCTGTAGCAACCTGCAATACCTCAATAAATTGGATTATTCTACTCTTCAGTATACCTGAAGAGGGGGCGGCCTGGCTCAGGAGGTAGAGCGGTTGCCTAGGAACCGGAAGGTTCTTGGTTCGATCCCCGGCTCCTCCAGAGACCGCGTCAAAGAGTCCTTGGGCAAGACACTGAACCCCGAGTTGCTCCTGATGAGCTGGTTGGTGCCTTGCATGGCAGCCTCTGCCATCAGTGTGTGAATGTGTGAGTGAATGGGTGAATGAGAAGTGCACACTGTAAAGCGCTTTGGATAAAAGCGCTATATAAATGCAGTCCATTTACCATTTACCTGTATCTCTTGCATTTGGGTCCGCCTGCCTTGATTGCCATGACAGAAATTGCTGGTTGCAAATGTTTAAATGATGCCCACATATGCTTTATTCTTAGGCATGCTATTTTTCTTTGCTTCAACCTATTACTTTTTGCTGCTGCTATGGTCCAGTTTCCTCACAGGACCATTAAAGTTTTGTTTAATCTTTGTGATTTTGACAATTTTCTGCCATTTTTACTTTATACCTCAATGTGTAGTGAGTGAGGCTGCAGTGTGCAGTGAGGCTGAGGACTTGGAGATGCAGAAGGAGAGGTACATCCAGGACCTCCAGCAGGCTCTGACTGGGGTAGAATCCTCCATCACTTACAGCTTCACCCTGACACCCTCTCAGCCAAGCCGCAGCTCCAGCATTACCCTCGCCTATGAGAGGGTGCAGAAGGACATCTCGGTGAGTGATGCGCGCACACACACTCACACACCATTCTGATAGTTAAACTGAGTGATTTTGGCATTTCAGGCTCATGGCAAGGTCTCAAGCAGCACCCATCATCATACTGGTAAAATGTACAGTCTCTGGTGAATAAATAAACAAATGTTACCTGCCACCTGCCACTTAAAGGAATACTCCAATGTTTTGGGCAAAATAACTTTTTTCCGACTTACCCAGACAGAGACAAGATGTTTGATACCATTTTCACCTCTGTATGTCCACTGGTTTGGTTCCGATCGGTAGCATTTCATGTTAGCTTAGCATAAAAACTTGAAGTCAACAGGAGTCATTGGTAGGGACTATAACCACTGTAGTTCCTACCGTCTTCCGTTCCTTATTTAAGAAAAAAAAAAAAAAAAGTGCCTCAGTTTGTTTTGGTCTTTTCCTGATTTCAAATTTTGGTCCTCTTTGCCAGTGTACCTATCCCTTAACTGCTTTGATGTTAGTTAAGGAATAACAGCAAAATGTGAAACACTCAAACTTCAAAACAAAAATTATTTTTGGAGAATACTTTGGGTTTATTTTACCAGCCTGTGTGTGATGAGTCATGAAGTTAATTTCAGAAACTGGTCTTGAGTTTTCCTTGACAACATCGTCAGTAAACTGTGATGTGTAATGGTACATGTAAACTGTTTTGACGTGAGTCATGAACTGCATATTTCTGTACCATGTTTTGACTGTTAACGTTGATGGATGACCTTAAAGCCATCCTGAGAATTTACATTGGTGATGTTCACATGACCTCAGGCACAGATGTAGATAACAGTGTACGGCGCACTCATATTCTTATTCTATCTTGAATCACTAAAAGAAACTAGAGTTGTTTTGATTTGCTTATTGAACCCAGGAAGCGATTAATAGAATGTGAACTGGCTGTGTTTTCCCACCTAGTTGAAATGTTGACATGTTGGTGTTGATGTTGTAGCAGTAAGTCAAACTGTGCTTTCACAGGTTTGCTGTAATATTATCTCACCCCAGGACTGGAGTAAATGCAGTTGACTAAAATGAATATTGACCAGACAAATAAGCATGCAACAGGACTTGATAGGATACATATTTTAAAAGAATCCGCCAATGCTTAGGGCAAAATACCGCCTTTTTCCAGCTTACCTAGAGTGAGACAAGATGTTTGATACCATTTTCACCTCTGTATGTCCACTGGTTCAGTTCTGATGGGTAGCATTTTGTGTTAGCTTAGCATAAAAACTTGAAGTCTACAGGAGTCCTTAGCCTAGCTCTGTCAAAGAGAATAAATATAGCTTACAGCAACTCCAAAACTGTCTTTTTTTGCACAATGTTAATGTAAATTACATGGTTATGAAATACATGTCTTGGAATTTCAAAAAAGCAAAACAAAAGGAGTCCTTTAAGGAGAAGTTGGATGCTTGGAACTAATTCCTAACATTTTCTCCTTAAAAATTCTAAGACGTGTATTTCAAATGCCCATGATACACTGTGTAAATAAGATAGGTTTGGAGTTGCTGTAAGGTTATTTTTTTTACTTTGACAGGGCTAGGCTAATGACTCCTGTAGACTTCAAGTCTTTATGCTAAGCTAACTCGAAATACTAACCATCGGAACTGAACCAGTGGACGTACAGAGATGAAAATAGTATGAAACATCTTGTCTCAGTCTGAGTAAGTTAGAAATTTTGCACAAAACGTTGGGAGTATTCCTTTAATCTGATCCAGCACCCAGGTCTGTGGACCATTTGTAGAAAATTGATACACCAGGTTGTTGCTCTCAGGCTTGATGAGATATTCATGAGCTTTGAAGAATCAGAATATTTTCTAGGGATCATCAGTCAGGTCACATGGTCATATAACCCTTTCTGTGACTATTCTGAGATCAGTGCTCCTGTTCTTAATGATTCTGTCATGTCATAAATCTTCCTACTATCATGAATCATTGGTCTTCAGTGCTGCTCTCCAAATTTCCAGGTTAATAATTATGCTTTAGAGTTTCCGCTAACTTTTTTGCAATGATGGGCCTGGAAGTCATTTTGTGTTTTGGACCCACTTCTTGTTTTGTCAACAAAAGTAGAAACATTTAGTAGAAACATTTTTTTTGTTGTTGCTTAGTTGGAACTGATAACTATATGGTCAAAGAAACAGAGTGAAACATATCTTTGCACTAGTATCATTTTGTTGAGTGAAGACACTCTTACTATAGGAATTTTTCTTTAGCAAAAGACTGAAACTGTGCAGGGTGAGACACACGTGTGTTTGTGTCATTCACACACACATTACGCATACACAAAAACTTTGTTGCCATGGTAGTAATGACAGAATGGAAATTCAACTACATCTGTGCAGCAAAGGGGAAGTGAATAGAGGTTTCTGTTTTAAAAATGAGAGTTTGAAACAGCCGATTTACAGAAGTATACTAGGATGTGTCAGCGTAGGTGTCCAGTGTTTCCTCTTGCTCAACATTGAAAAAACAAAAAAACAGTAATTCATCTGTCATAAAGTTATGAGTCATAATGAAAGGCTTCCAGTCTAATGCCTGGTCATTCACCCCCTAATAGCAGCTCACATCCAACACTGCAAAACACCATGTGAAAATCATGTAAAAACACCCCAGAAGTGAGACTCTCACACATGTACAGGTGTTACCTGAGGTGGTTAGCATACCAAGCATGTGAGCGTTTGTGATTCTGCACTTTGCCAGGACCATCTCTTTGACGAGGTGAACCGCTTCAGCTCAAATAGAAATGTCTGTGATGTTTCATGTTGTGATGACTGCATTGTCTGTGCTGTTATACAGTTACATGTGTCCTACAACAACTCCTGTGAATTGAAGTGATTGAAGCAGTAAGCTCATTACAGTGCTATGGCATTGTCCGTTGTCAGTGTAATCAGATCAGATCAGATGGTGATGTTTAAATCACAGTACAATACTTTATTTATTTTATTTGGAACTGGTTTGATTTTGAGAAGAAAGGGTCAAAAGTCAGGGTCACAGGGTAACGTCAAAGTTTGGGCCCAGTGGTGGTTTATAATGGCCATATCAGTGAATTGGGGAGAGAGACACAAATGGTTACTATTAAACATTAATATGAAGACATATGGCCTTTCTATTGGTCACACAACCTTTGACCTTGAGTAACCTTGAAAGGTTGAAATGATGGAAAAAATTCATATATTATTGGTCCTACAGCATTTAACTGTCAAACACTTAGGGCATGGGTGTTGCAGTCTCTGAGTGCCCCTTCTGATTTTTTATACTTTGAACAAATCATTGTATGTTGTCAGCAATCTTCTAGAAATAAAAAAAGAATACATGTAAAAATGAATAAATAAATAGAAGTTATTATAGGCTGTCCTGCTGTCATGTTTTTTTTGTTCATGCTTGTTTAATTAAGTTTTAGGTTGGTTTGTTTTTTGTAAATAAATCCTAATCAGGTTTGGCTAGACTTTTTTTCCAGCTCCTTTTTGGCAGTATGGCTCAGCTTTTCTTCTTTTTTCTCCTTTTTTTTTTAACCTCATCTGTTGCCTATTTATTGCAGAATAATTGTGGTGCTAGGAAACATGTCCCTTCATCTTTTATATTAATCAATATACTTAATATTTAAAGCCACAAACCCTATGAGTAGAACAGACCAGTAGTAAATTTACAATAGGTGGGGTTGCATACAGAAGTTCCTCCCCAAATAAATGTGTCCTGTAGTTAATCAGTGACATACTGAGTCAGAGACAGCATTTGAAACAGCAGCGTCTCTATGACGACTTGAGAAGCCTTTGCCCACATCAACATCACTTCAGCCAACATTGTCCAGCCAGCCCACTGGGGCTCATCACTATACCAGTCAATGGCTTTACGGTCTGATTGTTACTGACCAATAGTTTTAAACCCAGATTTGTAATATTGTCAGAAGGGTGACAGCCAAAGCCCTCACTAGTTAATTTGTTTCTGGTAAAATTGTAAACAGTTAAGAGCTCATTACTATCTACGTGTATGTGATGAGGTGACAACTAGAGCTGTTTGCCAGAAGGGCTTAGAAGAGGTATTTCCATTCAGACCAGTATTTTAGTCTGTTTGGTCTGAGGTTATTTACTTAATATTGCTGAGAAGCAATGAGGTAATAGCTGGCAAATATTAGACACTTAGAAATAGTCCTATTTGACAGAAATGGAAGGTGGGAAAACATGAAAGAGTGTGCAGCAGAAAGGACAAGAACTGCTCATTGCTCATGTTTCCCTTTCAGCAGTGTACTTTAATTGGACTCATTTGTACACTTAAAATTGATCTGTTAAGGAATTAGGATCATAGTTTCTTACATGAGTGGATTGATTTATAACATTTATTCCTGCCACACAGTTACCGTTCACTGTTTGATCAGCAATGGACAATAAATGTTCTAGCTTTTTATGTAATGTCATTGCCTGCTTGTCTTTCTGTTTTATTGCTAATGTATGTCCAACATTTTGGATTTATGTAGGTGGGTTCTTCTGAAAACATGCTCCCAGAAATATAATCCTGTATAAATCATGTTCAAAGCCAAAATAAATGTTCACATTCTTTGATTCACTGTGTCAAGGGACTGCTGTTACAGATTAACTGAATGTATTGCTCAGCCGTGCCTGTCACCAGATTTTTACCATTTTATCTCCCTCATCCAGTCTGAGTCGCCACACACAAGCAAACATGAAAACACACAGCTGCATCTCTCACCCCAGGGGTCAGTTATTTGTAGAGCTGATGGTCCTAGAGGTCAGTGGTGATAGTGACAGTCCTGGCTTTTATCTGCGTAAACCATGGTAGGCCATTGGCTCCCAGGAGACAGTGGGTCCTAAGTGTTGGAGAGTGTTGGTTAACAGGTCAGACATCTAAAAAGAGGAATGGAAAGTCCATGAGAAGCTGACCAGTGTGCAAAGTTACATTAACTTGGAAAGAATTGCCAAACGCTCTTCACTTCCTAGAGTTGTATTTTCTTCAAGAAAATATTGGATTTCCTGAAAGTACGTCTTTGCTTTCAAAGAAGCGCTGTGTCAAGTGGGCAGTGACTGCCAACTTCAACAATTAATCTAAAAACTCACAGCAGATAACATAAAGCCTCCCTTCAGAGACTATCAGATCTTTTTTTAGTTGTGGATATGTTATTAGCACGTGTAATTTCACCTTTTTCCATTAGTACAAAATATTAAAGGGATACTCCAATGTTTTGGGCAAAATACCCCTTTTCCAACTTAACCAGACAGACAAGTCAGACAAGTTGTTCGATACCATTTTCACTGGTTCAGTTCCTATGGTTCCTATGGGTAGCATTTCGTGTTAGCTTAGCATAAATAGTCTACAGGAGTCATCCGTCTTGCTCTGTCAAAGTGGAAAAAATAAACATTACAGCAACTCTGAAGCTGTCTTATTACACAATGTATCATTTGCATTTGAAATATTGATTTGAATATCCACGTCTTGGAATAAAAATAAAAAAAAATCTAGGCTAATGACTGTAAATTTCAAGACTTTATGGTAAGCTAACACAAAGTGCTACCATCGGAACTGAACCAGTGGACGTACAGAGGTGGAAATAGTTTCGAACGTCTTGTTTCAGTCTGGGTAAGTTGGAAAATATGGTATTTTTTCCCAAAATGTTGGAGTATTCCTTCAACTACACTGATAACACTCCACTGTCTTTGCAATTTTCTCACTTTTCTTCTTGCATCCATTGTCTCATCCAGTTCAGGTTGGGTTCGGTTTTGCTGAATGCAGTCCCAGAGCCAGCGGAGATTGTGAGAGAGCTGCTTATGCACAGTCTGAAGAAGGGAAAAACACTGCAGTGCCACAACCAGAAACTACAGGAGGAGAACCAGAGACTCAGAAGCGAGCAACAACATATCACTGCAGAGTAAACCCATGCAAAACACGTCCCCACACACACATAATACACACACACAAAAAGACAAAAGACAGTGCAAACAGGGTTCCCACTGGTCATGTAATTTCTGGAATATCATGGAAATTTGAGAGGTGTTTTCCAGACAGTGAAAGTGAGGGAATTTGATAAATTCTTTTGGGAGGCTGGGGAATTTCAGGGAAATGGGCAACTGGGTCAAGTTACATGAATATACCAAAATGTGTTTCACAACTTGTTTCATGTATTAATCACATCAGATGGAGGTTTTCAGATGGTTTTCGGTATTGTTTGGCCATTGAAGTTCAGCTCGGAATGGGAATGCCATGGAATATATATGAAGACCTCAGTGGGAACCCTGCACAACATAGTACAGCACAACACCTTTAAAATCAGACGTTTCGAGCCCCCCCCCAAATCCATTACTCCTTTCCCCCTGAGTTATTACCCAATCTTCATAACGGTCTGTGGGGAGGGGCTGTCTGCCTCAAACTCTGTCATATTGAGCAATGAACTGATGTCATACCGGTGTGCGCATGTGGCTACAGTGCGTCGAACAAGGGGCCCCAATGACTAACAGGCCATACTGCTCAACATATACTGCACATACTTTTTTCAAGGATATATTTATTGTTGTTTTAGTTGACAGAACTGAGTAGCATGGTATTAAATGCAAGTGTGGAAAAAATGAAAATAATATAAGCGCTCAAATGAGTAAACATATAATTACATTAAAACTATAGTGAAGAGAGAGCATGCATATTGTACATAGTACTAATACTTTATACAATTATATAAAGGCTTCTCAAAATAGATTAATGGGTTACCTTTGATGGTAAACATCAGTTTCTCTATAGTCAAATAATGCCTGAAAAACCTCTGGCTAACCACACATACATTTATTTGTATACGTGAGCAAAAACACACACACACAACAAGATTATGGATTTGCATTCAGGTTGGCATAGGAGGCTGCTCACCTTGATTGGTTTGCTTGGGTTTTAATCATTGATTCAGCTGCAGCATCGATCAGTGATTAGAGATCGTGGTGTTATGTTTCTTTCTAGCAGGAAAATGCCCATGTTTACATGTAGTTACCATGGTAACCAGAGTGAATTCCCCTGGTGACCTTGGGGCTAGTGAAACATGGTCATGAATTTGTGTGGAAAAAGGAAGTGATAATTTCAGATGTTAAGATTTGTGTTTGTGTGTTAAGATTTGTTAAAATTTGTGTGTTTGTGTGTTGTTATCCATTGAAGACTGAAGCGCTATGCTGTTGGTAAGGAGGCCCTTGAGGCAGAGCTGTACTCACGGTTTGTCCTCGTCCTCAATGAGAAGAAAGCCAAGATTCGCAGTCTACAGGAAACTGTCACACACCTAGAGGAAACGAGGTATATTAGTTATATTTGGTGGAAGTTTTAATTCCCTTGTGTTTAAGATTATACCCTGCATCACCCCGCTTTTGCAGTATAAAACTTTCAACAGTGCATATCATTACTCAATAAATTGCCCAAGAGCCTTTGACGTCCACGCCATCCGGTTAATTATGGCAACCCTCTGATTCATCTGCTTTGTTGTGAAACTGTCATGGGATATTTGATATTTTCTTCACGTTTGTGATTACATAACTTTGTGTAGCAAAGGGTAATTGACATAGGCCTGTTGTAAGATTGAAATTGTGTTGCAAAGTTTATTTTCTCCTTTTGTCCATTGTTGCAGGAGTTCAGAAGAGCAGAGAAAGAGGGATTCAACAAGATCTAGTCAGACACCAGGGCAGGAGGGGGCAGGTGAGGAGGATGAATATGGAGGTAGTACTGATGAAGAGGCAGAGGGAGCGCAGCCTGTCCCTGCTCCAACATTACCATCGCAGGGTAAGGACAATGACGATGAACCCCTGGACCCTGCCTCCAGTCTGCCAAACTGATGTATGCAGTCCTATGCAGGGTGGGCTTAAGTGCTTTAGCCCATTTACCACAATTCAAATGCGCTTCATATAAATACCTACCCTTTCCCAAGCATATCATATCTTCCAAGCAGCCATTTGTGTTTATTTATTTCAATGCAATATGAAAATCAATGTGTAGTGACTTAAAATTTGAGTTTGCTAACATTCCATCCAGTTTTATTTATGTCACTGTAGCTTAAGCATTACATGCTAATTCAGTTTAATGTCCACAGTGATTTGAGAAGTCGACATGTCTTCACAATCACATGTTGGCACTAAAGTCAGCATTGTATTCATGTGCCTTCTGGTGGGAAAATCAAACTCAGAAAACAAACGGAAATTAAAGTGAAATGAAGGCGTAGGTTTTGCTGCGTCCTGGTTTAAAAAATATGATGATATTGTTAACTAAAAAGAGGGAAATTTAGTAAATAAGGAAATTATGTGCCTATTCAAAAATATTTTTAAAAAGTTTGCAGTTTGTTGGAAAGTGGTTGGTAGTAATGTAAGGTATGCGTGCAGTGTAGTCATTGTGCTAAAACATACCAAAACACCAGTCTGGTCCTTTAAAAGTAATGACAGTGTAACATATGGTAGCCCTCCTGGAGTGTATGTTTACCTGAATGTATGTGTCCGGGGAGATAACACTGGGCCATCTCATCTCATGAAAACCATATGGGGGTCCTAAGACTTCTGTGCATAGAGATTCAAAGGATGTTATTAGTTGATCTTTCAGTGGTCCTCAACCTCAGAGGCCCAAGAATCTTTGTTTTCATTCCATCCAGTGTCTGAAGTTAACAGCAACCAAGCACCAAATGTTTTGTCCTTCGGGGATTAAAATCATTAGCAGTCACACACTACGCCAGCTGATAACCTAGCGATAGCTCAGTTATATACGCTCTTTTGTTTTGCCTTCTCTTTAACTTTGCCCTTACTCAGTCTCTCTGACCGAGCCAATCAAGTCAAAGCAAAACAAGACAATGTTCTGTATCCAGCAGGTTTCTGATTGGCTCAACCAGATTAATGTTAGTAGAAACTCAATATCATTTCCATGTTGTAACACATAGGCGTGGGCCACCAAAAAGAAAAAAAGGAGGCAATAAACTCAAACTCAAAAAATAAAAGCACTGAGCAGTGGATTACTGTATGTGTATATGGAAAATGTACAGAAAGTAATTTGGCTGGTAAAAATGGCTGAATTGTTTTAGTTTAGTGATGCATTTCGTTGTGAAGAAGTCAGCTTATTAAACCAACGTGGCTCAGTTCAAACTTATCAGTTTCAAGTACAGCAAGTAAAACCAAACCATGCATCTCTCTGTATTTAATTTTTTGAGACCGAATGACCGAATGCTACACTCTGTTGTCGCAATGGGTTTGTTCTAACAGAAGTGAATCTCATTGGACTTAAATTAATGCCTCTGACTGCAATAAAAGCAGGCAGAGGCAAAAAGTTGACTTCCGATGCTTCTTCCTATCAGTCACTTAAATAGCTCATTTTCCGGATTACATCCTCTGATCTGTTGAACTTGTGCTAATCGGTGATATCAGCGGCTGTAGTGTTTGGGTCATGATAGCACATGGTTTAAATCCACTGCTCTATTTTTGTTATATGATTCTGGATCAATTTCCCTGTTTTCAATCACAAACAGTTGTTTTGTATGTAGATACATCCAAAGACAGGCAGAAACAGCAGGCGGACAAATAATATTTTTCCTTTTAAGATTAAAAAGAGGTGACTGGTTATCCCTGTGAGGAAATGCAGCAGCAATGAATAATAGAAACGTGAATAATAAAAGAGTCAAGCAGAATAAGAATAAATAAAAATAGTGCCAAACAAATGGAGTGTGTTAATATGACACATCCAAGAACCAGGATTGCTTAACAAGTAATTTATTGAGTCTGACGAAGAATTGACGTAAACATGAAGAAACAGGAGGGGATTAGTTTTTTTATAAGCAGTGATTGCGCTGAACAAGACATAATTTTGTACCCAGGATGCTTTACCAGTAGAGAGGTCTTACAGTAAGGAGGTGTCATAGAAAATCAATAGTTATGGGCAGACGCTGTGAATCAATGGTCCTTGTGATATATCAGCTCTCATATTCCTTTTCCCTGTGTAAAGTCCATTCATCCACGGGGCAAAGTGACAGCTGGCAGGTAAGGGAGGAAGCAAAGTGTGAAACATGGTGATTAAAAATCAAAATCCTCATTGCATCAACATTGGACATGTAAACCTGTCAGAGTTAGCCAAGGTTAGCTAATTTTCATGTGCAGTGCCTGGCCGGTGCATTTCATTTCAGAGGTTGACAAATGCAGAATTTAAAATTGGCAAAAAATGAAGAGAACTTGACTTACATAATAGATAATAGATAGATAATGGTTCAATAGAATTATGCAGAAGAAAACACACCCATTTGTGTATACAGTCTACTCTGAATGTGGGGATTTCGCTTATATATCTAATATTTGAAATGACATCATCTAACCTTTATAATCGGCGGCAAAAATGTGTCAAACCAGCAAGGTCTTTGTGCTTCTTAATGTTTATCTGAAAAAATATTTGCTGCCTGAGGGTTTTTGTTGTGTCTGAATTTGCTGTGATTTGAAACGGCTGTGTACCTGAGACTGAGAGGTTTCATATGTTTTGCAAAATATGACTAATTTTTTGGGACCGTGGAGCTGTTGTCATAGGAGCACAGTGTGTTTGTGCATCGTTCAGACCTCAGTATTATTCCTGTGCAGGAACCAACCATGACGTCACCAACAAATTATGTAATCCAGAGTAGCAGGCTTCTACGAACCGACATCCCAAAACGGCTTTACATGCAGCTGAGAAAGACAAGCAGCTCTGACCATGACCTCGTGACATATCAACTTCTATACTCTCAGAGGATCAGATATGAGTAATCTGCTCTCTTTAGCTGGATATATGTTTTATGTAGTTTTAACCAAAACAAGTTTAAGTGGCACATAAGTTATCAAATGTGTCCCGCCCCCTCAGTTCTGTATGTGCGAGGTAAAGGGGCAGGGACCAAACTGGAGCATGAGACTTTCAGGGGACTTTTTTCCCCCCTCTGCTTTAGCAGTTTACTTTCCTGATTGTGAACATTTTTCCAGTCTCTCACACGCTAAATCCTCCATGGCCAGGTTGGGTTGGGCTGATACGTCAAGGCCCCTCGCCCTACGTAGCTGTCCTCATTCGCCGGGCCTTTCCCCCTCCATATGAGCACTGAGATTGATGAGGACAAACTCATAGGTTTCTGTGTTTCTGTTTCAGTTGCCACGACAATGACTCAGATGGTTATGTGTTGCCAGTCAATCTGGACAGATAGAGGGAGGGGAAGGGGCAAATTGACTTTTCTTATAGGAAATTTGTGGTGTCAGTTATGTGCGTGTGGTTTGTATAGTGGTTATATCTGGTTAGTGAGACATTCTCGTAACTGAAAGGTTTTTGATCCATGTAACAAAATAGTGTGTACATATATGCTGAGGTGCACTTGAGCAAGAAACTAACTCTTACCTGTTCCAGGAAAATCGCTCCTGCCTGCCTCTGTTCTCTGATCCCCCTGGTGAATTATATAGGGGACATGTGCAAAGAAACAAATTACATAGTGTATTGAAGTATTGAAGTACTTTGAAATGCCAATCTGATGTGTTGTAACTGACAGCTGTGCAGTGGCTTTATAGTTTATAATGACTCAGAGGTGATTATTTTTCTATCTCATTGACACCTGTCCACTTGCTTGTGCTGTTTTGACAATGTGTTGAATAGGGCCATTCAGTTTAACAGACTACTTTTACAGACTGCTTTAGAGACTTGAGTCATAATATTTGTCGTGAATATGGAAGAGCGTGTGGAAAACAGTCACCAAAATTGAAATGAAGGAAATAATATTAGTGGAGATAAATTTAAGAAAAGGAAAATACGCAGTTCGAGGGATGGGTCCCCGTTTTCCACTCGTCTCCTTTTCCCACTTTCTCCAGTCACCAAGTTCCCCTGCTCTTTTGATCCTGGGAACATGCTGATTTGCGGGTCGAGAGCCATCTGCCTCTCTGTTGTTCCATGTGGTAGTCCTGGTATCCCCATTTTTAAGGACAGAGGGAGAAGGGGAGGAATTAGAGAGGTGACGAAAAGAGAGCCAAACAGAGCTGAGAAGAGGACCAGATGTTGGTGGCAAACAGTGGGAGAATGGCGTGTAAAAAAGTTCATTACACTCCTGAGACAAGTTCCTTCTGAAAACTATTGCGCATTACATATTTTACTATACATTCCCATGAATTAGTAATCAAATGGGTCATTTTTTTCCCATTTCATTAAATCATTTAATTGGTTTAGGCTACATTCAGATGTTTGAAAGCACAATAAAAAAAAATACTCAGATTTGGGCAAAATACCCTTTTTCTGACTCGCCCAGACTGAGACAAGATGTTCGACACCATTTCCACCTCTGGACGTCCGCTGGTTCTGTTCCTATGGGTAGCATTTTATTTTGGCTTAGCATAAAGACTTGAAGTCTACAGGAGTCTTCAGCCTCGCTCCTGCTCCTAGCCTATTATTAGCCTATCTCCAAGACGTGTATTTCAAATGATATGAAAACTGATGATGAGACTTCAAGTCTTTATGCTAAGCTAACATGAAATGCTACGCATAGGAACCGAACTGGTGGACACGCAGAGGTGAAAATGGTATTGAACATCTCAGTCTGCTCAAAATGTTGGAGTGTTCTTTTAAATGTATGAAGAGTAACTGTCAGACTTATTTGTAATATGTTTACATAGAAATGTTTTTACAAACATTAATTGCACATAGACAAACTGATAACCATACTTGGGTGATGAGATGACAATGATAAGGTACCAAAATAATCACAGTTACATACTTTGACTCAGGTGGGGGAGGATGGTGTTCCCATTTCAGTGTTTTGCCAGTATTGTGTTATACATTTCATGTCAGTTAAGCACACTCTAGCTGAATGGAGTTGAACTGAATTGAATTGTAACATGATGCGTGGAAACTTGACCCTCTCCTGTCTTTCCTGCAGAATCACACAGTCCAGGCCCACTGGGCGACAGTCTGACTGACATCACAGATGTTGCGCCGTGTCGCAAGCGGCGCTTTCGTCACCTCAGGGCCCCAGACTCAGTGGCTAAGCGAACAAACCCACAGACGTCCCAGCGACAGAGGTAAGGAGACGATGTACATGACGGTCTGCTTCGCATTACAAACAGTGCTCTGTGTGGAACATGAGACATGTAATTGGATTTGTTGGAACAAATTTACTGTCTACCCTACTGTAGTTTGTTTTAACAATGCATGAAAAGCAGCTCCTCCCACACAACAGCCACCTCCGTAATGGTATATAAAAATGTTAATTTCTTTCTTAGATGAATTTGCAGGCTTTGTAGCCAGTAAACAGCTAATTTGGTTTTCCTCAAGTCTGTTCATCGAGCTGGGGTGTAACACCCAAGTTAGTACACAAACATACAGTACTGTTGCCACTGCAAGGGAATGTGTGGCTATTGTTGTCATTGTTGGCTTTTTTTGTTTTTGTTTTTTGCTATGGATCAGAATTATGAAGATCTTGTTGATTTTGTGCACCTGCCATTGTTAATAACAAGCAGCTTCTCGCTCTAGCTTCTTCTTCTTCTAGCTTTGCTCTGCTCCCTCTCCTCTCTCCTCGACGGTGTTCCCGTGAATGGGAAAATCAAACATCATAAAAGTTTCCTGTCATGGGGTCTCCTTTGTGTTGGGTAATTACACCCAATCTGCAGTCACTCTCTCTACGATGTAAACCCCTGGGCCTGGAAATTCACCGCGCAAATAGGGTTGGAGGTTGCCCCCCAATTTGCGGTCGCGCTGTATGTGAAGAACATACAAGGGCTGAACGGCAGTAATGCAAATCTCATTCGCGTGGCAGTAGCGTGTCGTAAACCACTGATTGAGTGGGTTTGACTGCAGCACAGTTGGTGGCAGCGTCTGCAAATATGTGGTGGAATGTGAGTGATTGTGCAGCAAAGTTGACATAAATTAGCCTAAACATCTATTAATCAATAGCCTGGTTTACTTCAACAAGTGTTTTGATACATGAGGTGAATTCACACTGTTTGCCTGTTGCTAAGATGTGTCACCAACAGAGACTACTGGGGCAGTGTTTGTAATAATTATAGTAAGAAGTTGGATTCATAGAGCACTCATTTAAAAGCAGACTTTACAAGGTCTTAAAGGAAAGATCCAGCCCGAAACACATTAACACTTTAAAAGAGGGATTGGCGATTCACACTGCGTTACTGTGTTGGGGTGTATTTCTGTTTTTCCGGTGGTAAAATCACCAAAAGTGAATCCAGTTATGTCACTGGAAGCTTTTCTCAGCACGGCCGCAATGGTGTTTAATAGGAAACAATTTTTCAATGATCTAAAACAGAAACATTAGCTGTCAGGTTTCAATGTCAACACCTAAAAATAAAAAAGTGAGTAAGGGCTTCTTTGTAGACTCAGAAATTCACAGTGAAGTGAAACAAACATACGGGTAGAAATCCAGCATAGAAGAGGGAGAGCTCAATTCTCTCTCCCATTAAGCTGCAGCTGCTCTCTATGTACATTGCATTTGGAAAACAGCATTACAACCTAAAACAATAAAACGAAAGTGCAGGAAATGCAGTGTATCAGCAGCACCTGTTTCGAAACAGTGATAAAGACAGTTGTTGGCTGATGTCTTTCCTTAAACATAAAAAATGTCTGAAAGGAGAAAGAGGAATAACATGAGGGTCCAAAAGAATTCAAAAGAAAGAAAAACAGCAACAAGGAAAAATTAGAATAAACCATTTACATGAAAATTTATAAATGAGTCTTAGGAAGAGTTTTAGAAAGAAGTTGCTGTTTCTGCCAACCTGGCTTCTGTGTGCAGGTTGTTTAAAGGAATCCTCCAACATTTTGCGCAAAATACTATTTTTCCAACAAGCCCAGACAGAGACTCAAGATGTTCAATACCATTTTCACCTCTGTACATCTACTGGTTCAGTTCCTATGGGTAGCATTTTGTGTTAGCATAAAGACTTGAAGTCTTCAGGAATCATTAACTTAGTTGTAGTTCCTACCATCTAACTTCTCCTAAAACGACTCATTTTTTTTTCATTCCAAGACATGTATTTCAAATACACATAAATCATTGTGTAAATAAGAGTTGCTGTAAGGTTGTGGATGGAGCTAGGCTAATGACTCCTGAAGACTTAAAGTCTTTATGCTAAGCTAACACAAAATTCTACCCGCAGGAACCAAATCAGTGGGTGTACGGAAGTGAAAATGGTATCAAACATCGTGTCTCAGTCTGGGTATTCCGAGGTTTTGCCCAAATTATTTTGCCCAAATTAATTATTATTCTTTTGACAATGTTGGAGCTATAACAGTGAACGCAGGCCAAAGCTGAATGTCGTAGGGTTTATAGGGAGGAGGCAGACTTTCTCTGGCCCTGAGGAAGCTCTTATGATGTTCACATTTTCACCGCTAAGATTAAAGTTGTCACCACACACTTAGCAATATGACACATATGCAGTAGTTGGCTGGAGAGATGAACATGTGTCAGCGCTCTGGCACTGTAACACGGAAAGCTAATGCTGCTACTACATCACTGTACTCAGAGGAGAGGAGAGGGCACTGCAGAGCCGGGCATGCAAGAAGGACACAGCTGGTAGAGAGAGAGAGGGCATTAAGAACACGAGTGGACAGGCAAAGTATTTAGCTTTAACAGCGGTGTCGCCTTGTTCCAGTTAGCCACTTTTGTACAGCAGCGGTCAAGTTTCCACCCCGTCCCCTTGTATCAGATCTAAAGAAAAAAGCCCAGCTGTCCACCTTGAGGGCAAATCACATTTACAGCATTCCATTGAGAGGGAATATCATATTCACCTCTTTCGGTTTATTGGTAGTAAAAGGCCACCGTTGTCCTGCAGGATCTCTGGGTTTATGATTTGTGCTGCTGGGCTTGTGAAGTCAACTGCTTCAAGATTCTGACTTGTCCCCACTTTTGCTCCCTCTGTCTCACTTACCTATCTGTCTAACCACACATGCACGCACAAGCACGTATATACTGCCTTGGCTTTAGGCAGGCCAGCTGGACACGAGGAGACTGGTACAGTTAGCCTAAGGGGAAATCCCTGTCCCGCCCTGTATCAAGGCTTCACATGAGCACACAGCTCCACTAATAAGTCTGGAGAAAATATCAGACTGATCTCTATCCAACATCTGTATCACTCAGTGGGTTTATGCGCATTTTAAAAGTTTGATTTTCGCCAAACTAAGACAATCAATCAACTTTTTCAAATGTCATGTAAACATTTTAGTCTGGCTGAAATCGCCCAAGTTGATTTTTCCGATGTGTGACTAACACACCTAGATAATGTGTTTGGGGGTCGATTTACTACAGCATGCAAATGCTTTAATCAGACTACAATCGGCCGAGGCATTCTGTGCATGTTCCAAAGGTTAGAGGTTATGTGCCACAGGTGTGATACCCGGAGGTCCAATGCAGAGCCAAGGCAGCATCTTGGGGAATGCTAAGGCTAAAAAGAATGTACATTTTTGGACAGATGAGGAGACAGACTTCATGTTGTTGCAGCTAGAGGACTTGGACATCCTTGAATACACGAACGAACGAAAAACAAGGAACGGCGAACTCTTTATTTTTTCTACCAACCCACTGTTTTGTTCCGCAATGTGGCCTAAAAGCTCAACCGGAAGAAAGTCTTTTTCTTCTTATCAACCGGAACAAAGTCTTGGTCAAACACCGACACAGGCTGCAGTCAGTAAATCGATTATTTGACTGAGTCATGTAAACTGAGACAACAGCATAGTCAAATTAAATCTTGTCTTTGAGCTAATCGAGCTTAAGACTGTAGTCCGTTTGCAACTGTGCATGTAAACCCACTGACTGTTTATCCTTCCCAAAAGCCGTGTCCTCAATGATGTTGTTTGCGCCGAAGCCATGGGGTTTCAGTGTCGTCATGCATTTGCGCTCTGGTATCTTTTCATTTGAATAAACTATACCATTGAGAAGAATATTCATCTATTTGAATATTGCTGAATGTCATTATTCTACGGTGTAAACAAGCAGCAGCAGGGGGATTTTCTAAGGGGAGGTCTAAGAAGAACTAGCAAGCTGAAATCAGCCACTAAGTCTCAAAGACGCAATTATGCAACTTTTTCCTTCCCCCCCCTTTTTATTTTTCTCTCTCACACTCGTCTCCATAGCCCCTGTATCTCCACTCAATGTCAGACGCTCACACTGTTGCTGCTACCCATCCAAAACCTCACAATACTAGTGTCCTTGTGCCCGTATCTCTCGTTTGCCAGATTCTTCTTGGACGTGGCCGTTTAGAAAATATTCCAAAGGCGTGTCACAATCTGACGTTTGTTTTTTTGTAGCGGGGCTCCAGCCCCTTTCCAAGAGTGTGAATGCCCTTGCCCAACTTTCTCAGAGCGCCAGTGAGTGTAAACTGTGCCACATGCAGATGGCCATAAGTGGTGCCATCCATCCCCAGCTGCTCTCAGTAGTCGGTAGTGGTGCCCATTACCGGGGCCATTACCAGCTTTTGCCTGCTACAACAAGAACCAGCGGGGAGCTCGTCAGCAGCTGGGCTCACATGTTTGATCGCTGCAGTGGCTCGGTGCAGGCCGGCCTCCTTCTGAGCTGGCACACACTGCAGAAGAGACGGCTTTGTCCGCCGGGGCAAGAGAAAGGCCACTATGGGGTGTTAGGGCTGTTGGCAGTCATACACCCAGCTATTGTTTTTGTGGTGTTTTTTTTCCCTTCCATCTGTATCACCCATCCCACTCACCTCTACTTCTTTCTCTGTGCAGGTCCTCCACAAAGAGGACAAAGAGGAGAAGAACCAGAGAATGAAGGAAGGGAAAGAAGCTGCAATGACAAAGGGAGGATGAGGAGTCAGAATGAGGACAGACTAACAGAATGTTTATGTTTAATGTTTAACCTTTGGGTTGCTCCGTCAGAAAAGGAGCCAGGACAGAATCCTCACTTTTTACGCTGTTCTTTGAGTTACACTTAACAGCTGCTCTCCCTGATCCCCAAATTCTTATTTCTGGGTGGATGCAGTTCCCATCAGCGTATCATTGAGATCAGTGTTTCTATGCTCAGAAGATAAAAGAAAAGGAATCAAAAACGAGCCTGCGTTAGTGATGCACTTTCTCTTTCCCACGTCCTTCCCTCTCTCTCACCCGCACACAGGTTCTGTAAACTATCAAATATTGCTCCTGGCCATGACAGATAATCACTACAAGACATGATAGAGCCTCATTTGTGTGTGTGCATGATGCATTTTACTGGGTTGGTTCAGAAACAGGAGGTTTGTGCATAGGCTATGTGTCCCTGTAACATGCTCCATGTGAATTGTGAAAACACAAAAATGTACAGTTAAAGCAGCTGCACTCAGTTTTTGACTGGTTAACTACTACTACTTTTAACTGGTTGGATTTTCCGCCAAATCAGTCGAAACGATTTATAGCACACAGGCTGGAAGAGCTTAATAATGTTTAAAGTAATATAAAACTTGTTGTTGGCTTCCCTCATTTTAAAAACATTGAGAGAATAAGAGAGAGCCAGCGAGCATCGGTGGTTGAGCGATTTAGAGTGAAAACGAAGAGAACGAGCAGTGGTGGCCAGAACAGAAGTTGAAGCTGTTGAATCAGATAAATAAAAGGTTATTGTTTTATGGTGGCATAAATAGATACATGGCCTCATCGCTATGCATCCCGCACACAGCTGTATTTTAAAAAGAAAAATAGTTTTAAAAATAAGTTGCATCTTTCTTTTACTCACTTCCAAACCAAATGCATGTGGTAGCAAAGATCTTTACGACACAAGGCGGCGGTGCTCATGGGAAATGCAGTCTTCATTCCCAGGAAACACAACCACTTTTGTCCACAAGGGCCACTAAAATCAACCCAAACTAAAAGTTCCTTATAGCAGCTTTAAATTTGTAGCTTATTTTGGGGATTGTGGATTCTTCAGGGTTTCCATTTGAATAACTGAGGTATGGAACTTTTTTTTTTTTTTTTTTAGACAATTGAATGTGAGGCCCAGGTATGATCACGCTGCCAAGCCTGGTCAAAGACTAAACTTTACCCTGCTCTCTGGGAGGACAAACATGCACATAATTGAGGTATATGCTGCTGCTCTGGTATGTCACCAGACTGACTGTGTGTGGGGGCTCTTATGCCCAATGCCTGAGCCTAAGCCCACCTCTCAGGGTTGAAATGCTCGCCTCATGTCCCCTCTGCCATGTGTTTGAGTCTCTGGTGGTCTTCTATGGCAGTGTGTTTCAACATCCCCCCCCACCTCAATCCTCCTCCTCCCCAGTGAACACATCTCTTGTTTCCTCTTAACTGGTTCCAGCTACAGTTGGTAATGATTTAAACAAGCTCACGGCCTAACCCCCATTCTCCTTCTCACACCGGTCCCCCGCTCAATAGCCTTGTTCTTGAAGGATCTCTCTTCTTGTTCCCATCAAGCTAATCGCCATTGCAGCGGGGCTGGATGGAAAGGTTAGCATGCAGTCTCGCGTTTCCATCCAGACTCCCAGACATGTTCATTTTCAAAAGCCGATTTGGGAAATAAAGCCGGTTGCTGATTGTGTGTGTGGTCTTGAGATGCCAGTTCATCCCGTTGTGCACAGCCTTCCAGTCAGCAAGGGCCGAGGTGAGAGGTGCTCCGCATTAGTGGGATGATTTACCGAAGGGGAAAGCAGGTACCTGTCTTCAGAGGGTCATGTTTTACAGGACAGAAAATATGAAACCTTGAAAGCAGTAGTCCCTGAGGATGAAATCCCGGTCACCTGTTCGTTTTCCTTCTATATACCTCTCTCTCCAGTCCCTCTTGTCCTCTTTTCTTCATGACCTATATTCTACCCCGCCATACCTGAAAAATTATGAGCACGCTAAATCAAACATGGGCATTTGAGGACGCTGTCATGGCAGGTAAGGCAAAATATACCTGTTTAATAAAACACGCTGGGCCTTGAGTTGAGAGTGGATGAGATTTTTTGGCATAATGCTGAGAAAATAGACAGGTAGTAAATTCGGTGTTTGATGTAGGCCACTTAAGGTGGGGGAGCTGCTGAACTGCAATTAGACACACACACACACACACACACACAGCCAGCTACCTTTCTGCACACAGGTATAAACCTGCCCATGTGTTTCTAGTCTTGGTCCTTATGGGCCACATGGTATACTTCCTGTCTCAACAACAGGAAAACACTGTTGTAAACCAGCCTCATTAGCCTGCTGACCTGCTCTCTCTCTCTCTCTTTTTCTCTGTGCGTGTGTGTATGTGTGTGTTGCACAGGCGTGACTCCCCTGTGGTAGCCAGCGCAGCAGCCAATAAGCAGCAGACGCCCCAGCGCTCCACAGATGCTGCGGCAAGGAGCCCGACTGTAGAGGACCTGTTTGAGGACTTTTGACCCTTTGCTTCCCGGCCGTCACTTTCTTCATCTTCATCTTGCTTCACATCTCTTTGTCCTGTACAGAGAGCTCTCACAAAGTCTGCTTCTGGATAACTGTGGGTCATTAGTTTTAATAAAGTTATTTATAAGAGATTTAACCCATAGTTCTCCAGAATCATTATAGATTTTAAAATAGGATATATTCTCATGCCTTTTTGCAATGTGCTTTTATGAATTTCTAGTATTTAACTTTGCTATGAATTTACATGATTGTCTTGTCATTTTAATGCTCTTCCTTGGCTGTGATGACTAATAAAAAGTGTCAATTGGACTGGTATTTTGTTTGAGGTGTTATTTTTCTTATCTCTCTGTGTGTGTGTGTCCCTCTCTTCCTCTCTCCCTCTCTCTCTCTCTCTCTCTCTCTCTCTCTCTCTCTCTCTCTCTCTCAAACACACAGCCCCTCTGTCTCTCTGCCACTCTCATCCTCTCCCTCACACACATACACGCTCTATCTCATTTCAT
>OMLF01054691.1:3383-14648 GCA_900302615.1 Holocentrus rufus
GGAGTACAACTAATCTAAACAATCTAAACTAAATTAACAAAATAAACTAAACAAAATATCCAACCAACAAGCTTTCACTGACAATGACATGGAAATATTGGATATAGCAAAAACATTGTAATACATTTGTTACTGTTTAATGAGAAAATGAATTGTGGTAACTGACACTGAAAAATATTTTACTGCCAAATGTTTTGATGAATGATCATTTGACATTCACTCTGTTTCTGCACAGTGATTATTTTCATCAAACCTACAGCCCCTGATCCTGCTGTGTCCTCCTCCAGTTTATTTATTTAAAACTTTCACATTTTCATTAAATTCAGACTTAAAACTATTACCATTCCCAAAATATTTTGGATAGTATCTGTCATCAACCTTGTTATTTTGAAACAGAAAAGAAACTGTCGACGCTTTGCAGATCTGCATTTTGAAAAAGGTGCTTTGACACGTTTTGTTCATCGCTCTATCAGGCACTTAAAGGAGAACTCAGGTCGCAGTCGGAGTTCTAGTCTATACTACTAATTGTCTGCCATTTCTCATTTTCTGTCATTTTAAAATAAAATTTTCCTGTATCAAACCTAGCCAATAGAACTAATTAGAGCACAGTGCCACCTGTTGTGATTACAGTTGTTGTTTTCTAAGGAGTTTTTTCATATCTTATTTTACAGTCTATAAAAAAAACCCAAAACTGTTTGAGTGTTGATGCTGTTGCTACTGTTATGCCAGGCAACTATGACTTGTCAACAGCTACCACAGCAGCCCCAGCTGTATATCTGCTGTACATGCATTGCCACTATAATAACTCTCATTTACATTAGATATCCATTTGCTAGTTGTGTTTGTTGTTATGTCATTATTACAGGCGTTTCCCACCAGATCAAACTACGCATTACATCATAAAGAGAAAACCACTTGCAATTTATAAAGCACTTTCAACACCCAGTTGGTGAGTTAAATAGTCGGTTATACATATATCAATATACTTATGTATGAATGCTTTTTGCTTTCTGCTTGAATCATAAAGTAAAAGCACATTTCCATCCTGCCATTTTTCAACATTTTTCTGGACAAGTCACAGCAGTTATGTAGCTCTGGGTGCTCACACACCAACTCCAGGAGAAACTAACAAAATAATCTCCTGTCTCAAGTTCAAGGCATATAAGTTTGCACATGCCCCATGGACAGCTCCAATTTTTTTTTTTGCTTTTTTTTTGTTTGTTTTGTTTTTGCCATTTCATCAATACAAAACCTGCAACTGCAGCAAGTAACTCTCTGTCACTGGCCTTATTCATTTTTTAATATACACTACAAAGTATCCAGCTACAAGCGACCTGAAAAGCCAGTAGTTACAAACATGGAAGGAAAGAGAGTCATTGCCATGGAAACGATACACCGTTTTGTCTACTCACATTGGTGCAAATTGGCAGGTTTCACAACATTGCAGTTACTATGATTTGAATCCTCACATGTTGGGGAGGAAAACTTCTAATAATTTTTCAGACCTTCTGGTGTTCAAACTGCTTTTTAGAAGAAAATGCACTGCTTCAAATGGGTTTTCTGTTGGCAATACAAAAACAATACTTAGGTATGTGTACCAGTAGTACTTCTGTGTGTGTTGTTTGACCATGGAGGGGCCAATACTGCAATATCAACGTCTGCCATGTGTTCGTTTGATCAGCTGACCCAACGAGCAAAAATATTTGATCAATTTCCTGTTTCAAAATTACTCAATTTTTCCCCAGTGTGCATTCTAGCTTTTAGTTTAATGAATCAACCAAGTTTCACCAGTGTATGTTCTGAGGTAAAGACAAAGGCCTAATGAGGCTTTTGTATATGATTCTGCCCATATTTCAAACTTCAAACTTGCATATTTTGGGAAAACTGTGATAGTACTAGCATCAGAGTTTTATCAGTTTTCTTAATTTTCTAGGCTGAATACTTCCCTCCTTGTTTCTGGTTCCATCACACATCAAAAATTAAATTAGATTGAAATTTGGTGCCGAGGTGCCAGACAAAATGTAGTGTAGGCCTTGCTTGCTGCAGGAAAATGTGTTAATTCACAACGGATGCCATTTGAAACAACAGGCTTTATATAGAGTGCATGGGATGAATTATTGCATCCTACATGAACACTGCTTTAAATTACCTATGAATAGCGCTATCAGTGGGTAGGGAGGTGTTTTAGTTTAAATTTAATTAGAGCACAAATATAATGGTTCATTGTTTTAGAAAGTTTTGAGTTGAGAAAAAATAGACAGCGGAGGGCTGAAATCCCAGAGGGCTTGTATCGGGATCTTGTGTGGAAAGGCAGCAAGAAAACGCAACCAAGATACTTGATACACAAACATGTAACAGAAAATTTAGTTGGAAGACGGAGGATTTTGATTTGGAATGTGGCCACACAGACCTAAAACTTGGTCTGTTCAGAGATTTGTTTTTGAGTGTTTTCTCAAATATAGGTAAACTTGAATATACTGAGGTATAGATAAGGTAAGGACTTAAAATCATTGACTGGAAAAATTATTCCACTATCAACTAAAAAACAATCGTGTGCACTGTGTAGAGGGAATGGCATTTGTAGCCATAAAATAAGAATAACTTATTGCTATATTAATTTGATAATTATGCAGTCTAACTTGAAAGCAGAGCAAACAAGAGGGGGGACAGGATGAACTGTATTAAAATGGTAACTGTCCATTACATGATTTGGAACCACAATGTGAACAGAATCATGCCGTTGTGTATCAACAAGCCTTTTCTGTAAAATTTCTTGACAGAAAACACATTCAACGAAGGAATAAAGGTCCCATGCGGGATCCTGGTGGTACTCCTTGTGCACAAGTGATGCGCGTATTGCAGGTATGTGCGCGGACACCACAGATAATCTGCAGATTGGGCGGGATGGGTCATAAAAATAATGATTTATGACGGATGGGTTGTGGGTGGCTGAAATAACACATCATTAATGAGGAAAATATTAAAATTGATTACATTCAAAATATGACATTTTAGGCTTCATTTTTCATTTTTTTATGTTGGACAGCCTTGTTTGTGTTCGGGACAGGTGGGATTAGTTTGCAGTAACATTCAGAACTGGTTCCAATATGGAACCGGTTCTCAGTGCCCAACCCCAGTCATTAGCCTAGCTATGTCAAAGTGAAAAAATAAAACATACAGTAACTCAGAGGCTGTCTTATTTATACAATGTATCATGTGTATTCGAAACACACATCTTACTTTTTTTTGTTTAGTTTTTTTAAATGGACTCCTGTAGACTTCAAGTCTTTATGTTAAGCTAACAAAAACTGCAATCCATAGGAACCGAACCAGTGGACGTACCAAGGTGAAAATGGTATCAAATATCTTGTCTCAGTCTGAGTAAGTGGGAAAAGGATATTCCTTTAACAAAATCTAAATAATAGCACTACATACATCACACATTTTCCTTACCTAAATGAAGGACTCGGTTGTTGAAAAGGAATGTAATCTCTTCTCAATAAACCTTTCCACCGCTCTGTGACATTCATTTACTCTCTCTGTGCTTATCTGGCCCTTTGCTGCTGAGTGAAAGGAGTTTCCCTGCCACTGGAAGGCTGAGAATGAACAGTCTCTCTGAACCAGCATCTAATAGAAACACAGCACAAATATTTTCTAGTTTGCCATGTACAGTATAACTTCCATTATTTGAGATCAACGCGCCAACACTACTAGCTGATACTGAGGCACTATGACAAGTGTGGACTTTGAAAACTGTGCATTGTTCAAGGTTTACACCATGCTGCCATACGTGCCTCATCATGTTAGATGTACTTCTGCCATTACAACACATTATTCTTGCACAGTGATTACATTTTGCTGTATCATTGTTGTGGTGTGTAGCCCCACTTTTGATCATTTGCTTGGATCTGCCATACCTAAACACTGCAACAATAGCATGCAGCGCTACCGTGCATGATACCGTGTATATAACCGGTATCATGTAACATCTACGGTAAATCTGCAGGACCAAACTTGTTACTGGACTTGATAAGCACGTTTGAAATCATTGAAAAATGATAAGCCGGCAAACATTTGGAACTGGTTCCAAATCAGAACTGGCTCTCAATACCCAGCCCTTGTGCCAAGCATTGTCATTCCAATTATCACCTCACTCCAGTATGCAGTCGTAATTACTGAAGGACTACTGAAAATATTCTCTAACTTTATCCTCTAAAATTGTGCGGTTCATTTCAAATAATACAATCAAATAGACGAAAATGTGTCCGACTGTATTTTATAGAGTTACAGATTTGACTTTCCCGATTTGTAACTTAACAGTTAAACTATATGAAGTTCCATCTTGGTCCTTGAATTTTGTCTCATGCATACATTTGTGCACGAGCACCTTTCATAATTGTATAAACGGCCAGCTCTCAACTCCACTGGATTAATATGCATGTGACATCCCACTCCAGACCCAAATGAGAGAGTGAAGGGCAGAATTTGTAGTAAGAGAGGCATGCCGTTGTTAGGCTGGTGGGTACAGAGAGGCGTGAAATCAAAGGGAACCTTTCAAAAAAGGGCATGTGTTTTAGTTGAGCGGGTTTAACGGCTGAGCGGACTGCACCATGCTGGTTTGATGTAGGTCCTTTCTGCCTGCCTGCCGCATGCACTGCGTGTCCTGCACACTACAGTGTGAGTACACTGCAGTGGGTATAAGCATGCGTGTGTGTGTGTGTGTGCGCATGGAGTACATGTGGCTTATGATTGCAGCCCACAGCTATTTTCTAAAACATAATGGCGCAAGAGCAGTAATTATTTTTGGCCTTGAACGGCTAATATACTTTTAATTGCTTGCCATTTCCCAAGGAAGGGTTTTTATCTCCCCGACGTGTTGCCAGCAAAGCGTTCATCATTTGGCCGAGGTGAAAATGCTGAGGGGATTTTACAGTGAAATCCTTTCCAGCAGTGTCCAATATTAAAGTAACCACCCTTGTTGAGGTCCTCAGTAATGTAAATCCAGTACTGTCATAGATTAGAACAATTGTGAGTTATGCTATCTAAGGGGATATATGATGCCAAAGGCAGTTTGTCCCTTAGATTAGACCCGCTCATGTCTGAACATTAGGAATCCAGCGCAAATCCTTTAAGTTTCAGCTGAAATCTGTTTTTGGAACCAACTCTGTTGGAGTCCTACTGAGTATAGACTGTATGACCATGGATACCCTTTGTTGCCAGACCCCCGCTAGGGGGCAAAGCCTAGATACTGGTATGTCACTCACTGTCTTACCGACATGCTGACTGACTTTCCAGAAATAAGATCCTTGTGGCGACAACTACTGTGTCAAACCCAGAAGGTCATGGGTTTAACTCTCAGTCCCTTCTGTGTTTGTTTAACGTGGGTTTCAGTCAGGTGGATTTTGGACACCCTAGATTATCCATGGTAGGACTGTAAGCATCTGTCTATTTAAATGAGTGAAGAAAATCAGTGATCAATGAATAAATATTATGTCATATATAATGTTTTTGGGTAAAGGCGGGGATTTAATAAACTAAATTTTGTCAAGTCAGAATCTTTATGTGATGAAACGCAACATTTATCTATTAGGCTTCCTTTACACAGCATTGTACCGCTGTCTAGTGGCCAATTACAGCTCTGTGATTGCTATGTAGAGCAACAATGGAGTTGTAGCAACATGTGGGAGCCCGCTGTTCATGAATGATTGGCTGCTGATGGAGGATGTCACGGCTAACAAACAGGAAAACAAGGCAACAGTTGCAACATCTGTCCACATTTTTCTGGTCACAGTAAATGAACGGACTTCTGGCAACTGTTTTTCTAACTGCTGGGACAAACATTACAAATCTGATTGGCTGGCAGTTGTAAAAAAGCACAACATCGAGCATTCTGGTTGCTTAGTTGGCTAACGCACACAGTATGTAATCACAGTGTCCTGGGTTTGAGTCCAGCCTAATACCTTTGTTGCCATCCCCCTGTCTGTTTCCATTGTAACAAATTAGAAAAAAAGTACCATATCTCTTCTATATCATCATTTAATCCAATCACAAAGTCTTCCCCTTCGAAATGGTACATAGTAGCCGCCAACACTGATGTTATCCTTTAAAGTCACAAGTAATTTTCTGTCTTTTTTGTTGAAACAGGATGTTGGAGTGAGACATAAAGGGAGAAAGGGACTGTTCAGAACTGGGCAGGCTGAACCTGAACAAACATGGAAAGAGAAAGGCAGTGAAGCCTGCAATCCACGGTGAGTGAATAGATTCCAACCACTGAGACGAAACTGTGGTGTCTGGAAATGGAAGCTGGGTTTTCACCCACCATACCATGTTGCTACGGGTGTCACTTTGAAACCTGTGAAGTTAGAAGTTTAATTTACAAAAAAAAAAAAAAAAAAAAATCTCCAAGAAGTAAAATAATGGGGATTTCATATAAAATAGCAGTTTTATTTAGGTGTGGATCGTCATTTTTACTAAATGTCACTATAATATCCACCTTTATTTTTATTCCTGCTACATACTCTGCTGCAGATTAAATCTTTGTAGCCCCCAAGACTTGTTTTGTGATTGCAAAGGCCAAATTATTCACTACAAACTGACGACTTTGACTACAAACATTGGGTGTGATTTGAGGAGACTAGTTAAAGAGGGTGTTTTTCCCCCTAAATTACTTTTCTTCACTTCTAATAACCAGTGGAAACAGAGTTTATCTCCCAAAGCTATTTGAGAAAGGAACACCGTGAACCCACAAAAACACCTTACAGCACTCTCTCCTTTCCCCCTGATAGAAATACTCCTATCTTACCTGCTGTGCTGTTTATCTGCTTGTCATTGGAGAGAACTGTCTGTGCTTTTCCTCCCTCGTTTGTCTGTCACTCAATCTCCCTCTGTTCCCGCAATCTTTCTGTCTCTTTATTCCTTCTGTATTTTTGCTTGACCTGTCTCACGCTCGCTCGTGCTCTTTCCCTCTGACAACACCACTTTTATTCCAATTCTTCCCCTCACTTCCTACATCCCCTTGCTTCTCATCTCTCCCCGTCTCTCTGTAGCAGTGTACGTGTGCCTCTGATTAAGTTTGGATTAGATAGGCCAGAGAATAGGCAGCTTACATTTGAAGCTTGAGGAAAGGGTGGTGGTGGAATAATGATCAGGGGATAGAGAAAATACTGGGGGAGACAGAAACTGTAGCGGGAGGCAAAGAGGATAAAGTACAGAAATGAAGAAGCCATCTCATTTCACTGCATATTTAAAAGTATATTCAGACAGAACCACGAGGATAAAGATGTCTGCTAAATTGCTGGAATCACGTCCTGCCAGATCCATACCACAGTGCATCACATGGCATAAATAAAACCTAGCCAGTAAGCTAGCTGCACACCACAACCTAAGATATTCAATACTCAAGTATTCTGCCAGTATGCAAGATCCTGAAGATAAATTCACATTTATCACTTTGGATCAGGTTGTATTCCATGTGCTGGCTTTGTTGTTATTGTCACTGAAGACAGTATTTTTCTTGCTAGTAAGAAGCTCGCTGCTCTGTATGAAGACAGACCTTTTAGTGATCTTTTGGTTTTTATTCTATGGCCTTTAGATATATAACTTCTGGAAACAAAATCTCAATGTACATCAATAGCTTCTGGGCATGTTGCACATTACATTTGAATCAGTAAAACAAGAAGGTCCAAAGAGAGTCTTTTTTGTCTGTTTCATCAATCCCCTAAATGATACTGGCAGATTTAGACATGTCATTAAAATGAACTAACCATCCAGCCTTAGAGCAGCTACAAATTCTCATTTCAGATAAAATCAAAGTTTATTTATGACATACACAATCGTACAAGTACAACGTGCTTTGACATGCTTAGCTACAATCTCCATTAATTGTGCTTAGTGCAAAAAATTATCAAGTATAAAAAGGGGAAAAACAAACAGGGTATTAAAACTCAGGCATTATAGCAGATGAAATAATATAAAATATATACAATGGGCAATAGTGTCCTGTACAATTTAAAAGTAAGGTATGAAATATATTCCTATATAGGGCTCATGGTAGACGCTCATCGCAATAATTCAACAGTGACATTAAAGGAATATTCCAATGTTTTAGGCAAATTACCCTTTTCCCGACTCACCCAGACTGAGACAGGATGTTTGATACCATTTTCACCTCTGTATGTTCACTGGTTCAGGTTCCAATGGGCAGCATTTTGTGTTAGCTTGCCATAAAGGCTTGAAGTCCACAGAAGTCATTAGCCTAGCTCTGTCAAAGAAAATTAAGAAAAACTTTGAGCAATTCCAAAACGTATTCAGCGGTTATAGTTCCTACCATCTAAATTCCAAATTGTGTAAATAAGACAGCTTTGGAGTTGATATAAGGTTCATTTTTTCACTTTCACTATGGATCATCTTGTCTCATTCTGGGTAAGTCAGAAAAATGGTAAATGGACTGTATTTAAAAAGCGCTTTACTAGTCTACCGACCACTCAAAGCGCTTTACAATGTACACTTCACATTCACCCATTCACACACACATTCACACACTGATGGCGGAGGGTATTTCACTCGTGCTTAGAAGGTATCTACATATTAAGGACTGATTCCATACCATGAAACGCACATTACACCAGTACAGAAGCCTGCCCGCCCCTTACCTGAACCCTGAACAATTCTGGTTTTGAAGACAAATCTATTTACCTACAGTATACTTATTTACATATGACACTTCCCTGCTTACCTCTCTAATTCATTCCCCTCACATTTTCTTTATTTTTTGATGTCTCTCTCTCTGCAGATCTGTCACTCATTCTCCCTCATGTTCAACTCATATTTGAATTTCAAATGGTTTGTCTTATCTCTCCGGTCTATTATTATCTCAGGAAAAGTGGAAGTGACTCTTGATCTTGCCAACAAACAGTTCATTGCTTTAGAGTATAAATACCATTGTGGCATCAAAAGTCTACTGCTGGAGCTTGCCTGTAATTAGATGACATCTGGGGTGTGTGGTTTTTCATGATGGAAACTGGGTGATAACAATGCAAAGTGAGGAGAAAGATGATGTAGGAGGAAATGACTAATGATCATTATTGTTTATCATTATTTACCATTTTTGTTTGTTTTTGTAATATCATTAGTTTCTTGGCTATTACCTGTATAGCCCAATGCACCTTTCCTCATCACTGCTACAGAGTGAGAAAGGAAGACAAGGCAGTAGGGTCCTGACAGTATCACCCCAGGGTGCACAAAGGATTTACCAGCCTAGCAGCAGAGTTTTCCCAGCGCCTCTTCAACCTGTCCCTGAGGCTGGTGAGAGAGCCTCCACTATGGAAAACCCCCTGCCTGGTCTCAGTGACTAAGAAGGGACGCCCCAGTGCTCTGAATGTCAGAAGGCCAGTGGCACTGACATCGCACATAATGAAAACCTTTGCAAGGCTAGTCCTAGAATGCTAGAGGTCAGAAAGGATTGAAGAAGTCAATCTTAAAGACTTAACACAGACTAATTTATTAAAGTCACATGAAGAAATAATAAGAATGCCAACTGTCATTCACGATACATTCACGATAAGGTTACATTGATATGATTTGCCAGGTTACGTCCTCTACACTGCTCTTCTCCACACTATCTTGCTCCATGCTCCTCTCCTCTGTGATTCTGAAAGAGATGATTCACTCAGGTCAGAACCTGATTTCCAGGCTGCAGCCTCTTTGAGATAGCTCAAGATATCATTGCAGGTACAACACTGTCAACGGCTCCTACATTAAATATAACATTTTAAAATTCACTGTCTATGATGACTGACATTTTCCTTCAGATTCCTCATCTGAGCCGGCACCAGGCTCAGGCCAGTGTGAGAATTTCAAAACTGCTTCATTCAAATGCTAAAAGATGTGACATTAACTTTCAACCATGTACATGTGCGGGGCATATTTAAAGCATGTAACACAGACTGCAAGAGATAATCTAAACTTACTGCTACATCACAAATTAACACAAATAAAAATGATAACAATGATGAAAAATATATTTTCAACTCAGAGTTAACAGTGGATAGCTTCAGGTTGGCATGAGACTCTGCTGAGTCAGAATAGTCGTTCTGGATCCAGATAGAAAAACTGATGTCATCTTCTGTAGAGTAAAACAGGTAGTAATCACCTGGCATCTCTTGGCATTACCTGGCACCAAATATCAGTCAGTAATGACCAGACCAGACTGGGGTTTACTTATTGTCTAAGTAGGCTAGCGCAACTGACTATTTAGAGGCATTATACACAGTCACATAGAACCTACATGCACATTTGAAAGTCTGATTTTACTGTCATGCTCAGAGTAGTTCTGTTTATAATGAACAGAATGTATTTATCACAAAATCTACTTCATGCAATACAGGTTCATAGATTTTGCATTGGTGCAGCTAATGAAGGAAGAGGCAGTTTTTTAATTTGCAAAACCATCTCATCATGACAGATGCTAGTAGAGTCCATGTGTAGGAAACTAAACCAGTGTTGTGCATTGTATCAAAGTGGTTTAACTGGAAACTCTAAATGGCTCCACATAGACAACAGACTCCACATAGGCACCATGGTACATGAGACTGTCATAGACTGACTTGCTTGTCTATACAGTATTACCAGAAAACATTCAAAAGCTCTTTGTTGAGAGGGAAGGGACTTACAAATTGAGAAGTAAAATTTATTTTAAGTCTGTGAGTGTGCGGACAACAAGAAAAAGCTTTTGTGTTTCAGTATGTGGAATAAGATTTTGGAACAGTTTGTAAATATAAAGAAAATATATTTATGTTGCATGACAGTGTTGAAAGTGTATAATATGATTATTTGTGTGTGTATATTATAATCAAAACCATATAAAGATGGGACAAAATTAATTTATCAAAAGCAGCAATGGTTAGAAAACAGGATGCTGAAAAATTTATTTTTTTGTTTAGTATAATGTAGGAAAAGGGGCGGGACTAATAAGTTTATACTTCCACCCACTCCCTTTCGAACACAAAAAGTGTATGCAGCAATATATGTAATTATTGTTTTTTTTTTGTTGTTTGTTTGTTTGTTTTTTTGTAATATTGTTTCTTGTTTTATTGCACTTGCAATTTGTTTGAAATAAAACAGTATCATCATCATCAAAAAAATTATTTCCCAAACAATGCACCCCCTTGAATGGGCATCCATGCATATACTTTCGCATTTATACAAAATTGATATGTTTTTCCATGTCATATCTCATTTTTGTGTCTCATTCAATGCATTTATATG
>OMLF01054691.1:19812-29968 GCA_900302615.1 Holocentrus rufus
ACCCCTTCTCCACAGCAACGTTTAACAGAAACGTTTTGGGCAAAATATCCCTTTTCCGACTTTCCCAGAATGAGACAATCCAGACCATTTTCACCTCTGTACGCCCACTGCTTCATTTCCTACAAGTAGCATTTAGTATAAACTTAGCGTAAAAACTTACAGGAGTCATTAGCCTAGCTCTGTCAAAGTGAAAAAATAAACCTTACAGCAACTCTGACGTCTTATTGACACAACGTATCTTGTCTCAGTCTGGGTAAGTCGGAAGAGGATATTTTGCCCCAGTGTTGGAGCATTCTTTAAGGGGTATGTTGGGTACAATGGAGTTCTACTGGAGCCACACACCACCAGGAAACACGGTTTCAATGAAATCAATAAATTCGTTTATTTTCCCAAAGTTGAGTTTACCATAGTTCTAGACAAGAACGGAAAATAGCATCATAGCAAATAGCAAATATCATCACGTAATATCATTAAGTATCAAAAAATATTAAATTTCAAGTCAACTAAGGTCATATCAGAACAAATAAACTCTTGGATCAAAAATATCATTACATCAGCTTCCATAACTTACATTGATGTGGTTTCAACAGACACATGGCATGGCATTTGTTTGGTACCCAGGGAAAAAGGAGAACACCAATTTGGGCTGCCCTTTTATAGGAGGCGTCCCAGGAAGTGGGCGTAGTCCCACAGTGACTGGTGCTGCAGATTTGAATGTTCAGTGTCTCCTTCTGGAGAGCAGGGGAAACGCAGGGAATGAATGGATTTCTGACACAGCCGCCCCCGGATTTGTGCAGCAAATACATGTCAGTTAGGTATCCATTTCAGGGAGAGGGATTAACCTGGAGACGGGGCATAGATATTCATGGTCTTTGATTGCCACTGTAGCACTGCAAACCTTACCATCCTTCCCAGGGTGAGTTTTAATCCTTCCAACAGGCCATGATGCTCAGGGATATTGTGGGTCAATGACCATCACCACCTGACTGGTGTCCAGGTTCTCCTGGTCAGTTCCCCATTTTTGCCTGGTTTGAAGGTTGGGGAGATAGTGGCAAAGGAAGGCTGTCCAGAACTGATCAGCCAAGATCTGGCTGTGACGCCACACAGCTATGCCTTTTTAATTTTCATCATTAGAGCTGCACTATAGATGTTGTTGGCCACAGATTAAGTTGAAAGGTTATATGTTGCAAAAGCATGCAACATAACGAGTGTGGGTGGTCTGAAAATGGGCTGGAGCACCATGGGCTGCTGACATTTTTGCTACTCAGCATTAAATTTGTTATTATACCAAAAAATCCACATCTAACAAATAAGAGAATGAAGACATTATGACAAAATTCAATATTTGAAAATTATTCCCGAAAATATTAACACATTATTAATAAAATATTTAAAGAATTTTAAAATTTAATATTTCTAAAAGTAGTTCCTTATGCACAGATATAATCCAGTAGTTACGGAAAGTTGTTTTATTAATTCTTCAATTACTTATTATGGTCACCGCCACTGTGGCAAGTTCCAGTGCTTCCTTGCTTTGTGCAAGAATATAACACCTTATGTTTATGTTAGCCTGTGGCTTGTCATTGAAGATGAAAGACTACCTCCTATAGCGAAATAAGAGCCTGTGTATGGGCTACTGGAGAAGGCCAACAAGGAGAGCAATTACCCCTGAAAACCACACTCACAAACTGGCATTGTTATTTAAAACGTCCTTGGACAGGAAACAAATGAAATGCTTGGGGAAAAGAGTTGTAGGGATGGGAGAAAGAAAGGGAAAGCTAAGCTCAGAACGATTGATGTGAAAGCAGCTTTTTTTCATCCCTTTCTTCCACAGTAAAGAGAAAGGCTGTGCAAAGTAATAAGCATCTGGCACGTACTTGTGCTAAAGATAAACAGAAGCAGTACAGGGCACTAAGTAGTCAGAGGAAGCCACTCAGCGTCAAACCAACAAAGTACACATGCACATACACCCTGTCCAACACAGCTGAAAACTCAGAGTGCTGCGGTCCAAAGTGACTCACAGTTGACTCACCCAGTTTAGCACCAATAGCTAATTGGTTGCCGCAACAGTGACTTTGTCAGCAAGGCTTCTGTTTGGCCTTTTCTGCACAGCAGTCGAGACATCCAATAGCAGTACTGGACCTCTAGCTGATTCGCAGATTGAGCTGAGAAGACAGCTCTCCACAGCCAAATGGTCTCAGGATGAGAATTTATTGCAGAAAAATATGTATTTCAGACCAAAAGATATTTTCCACCAAGCACTGATTACACAAAAGAGTGCTTACCTGAAAGCAAATGTTTTGAAGCATGAAGTAGGGAAACCTCTCAGGGTTTGCAAGACGATTTCACAATCATCTGACAACTGCAAAAAGGGTCAAATATCTAATAAAAGAAATTCTATATGTACACATTTGTTACTCGGTTTAATGTCTTCACAATAAATGGCTTAATTTGTGCACAGCTACTGCTGTCCTAAATCAACTAAAATATTTTCTGCTAATTTTCTCACTGGACAGATGGCCCCCCTCCCACACACAAACATGCACGCACACCTGAAGTAGGAAAAGACAGGTTTTGCAAGTGCACAATGTGACAGTAAACAAGCTGTGCACCGGATGTTGTTTAACCAGGTAAATAAAAGATAATTAGGCTATCACAGTTGTGCCATCGGTGTCCAAATTGGGAACAGGTACTCCTTGAATGCGCTATCCCCTGGGATGTATATTCATTTATTTTACCCAGTACATTAATTAGTCAATCTGAAGTTCATAAAGTCAGTTTCCATGCTAAATTAGGTTAACAGGGCCCCTGCAGTGCCAGTGCCTAACCTTGAAAAATAAGACAAGGCTTCTTTATTTAACTCTCCTGCTTCTTGGTGTTGGACAGCTCATGAAGGATCACCAACCACTGAACACTTCATTTAACCTATGACTCGTGTTATTATTCATTATCACTTGGTAGATATCAGCCAAGAATTTCAGTTGCCGGCGGAAAACTTCAAAAAAAAAAAATCAAAGTGTTACTTTTCTCTGCGGGGGTACCCTAGTAGTCTCACACAGCAACAGTCTTCACTTGAAGCAGGCTCATAGAGTTGCAAAGTGGGTACCAGAGGTAAAAATCACATTCATTTTTCCAAAGGTAACCGTCCGTTTGAGCATTTCTAACAACTGGAAGGACATGAAACTTTTCTAGTTGAATCATCGGTACAAACAAATAAGAACTGCCTTATAATAAGGCACTGCTTCAATGTAAAGCAGTCGCTGAGTTTTGGATTCTGTTGCCCGCGCTAGCAAAGTTGAGCTATGTAGCTTTGAGTCAACTTTATACACATATTGTTTGATCATTTCAACAACTGTGGTGCAGTATTTTGTTCACCGATCTGGAATACAGTGTATTATATTGAATATATATTGAATATATGTTAATATATTCAAGTCGATGAGGCTCATGAGCACTGTAGTATTTAGTCTAAATGTTTGAAGTGATGATCATTACATTACCTAGTACTATTGTTTATTTATCCGAAGGACTCCAGTGAGGATGATACTTCGAGAACCAGCAGTTCCAGAACTCAACTCAACTGGAGCTTTGAGGAATTACGGGCATGGTTTGGGCAACAAGGACAGCAGAAAGCAATAGTTCCCCAAATTAAAGAACAAACAGTGGATGAAGGTATGCAAAAACGTTCAAGGGTAGACAGATAGTTGATCCAATTCCCTGCTATGTATTTTTATAATCGCCCATTGCTGCCACCTCTATTCCAAATGCTTTGAATCCAACCATGCTCAGACTTTGTTTTGGGAAGTAAATAATGGGAACGAAATCAGATTACGGTTGTTCAAGGCTAACACCTTTAAAGTTCCTCAAGAAACCTTTCCCTAAAAACTGTTGTAGGTAGTGTGGGAATTTGATTGCTGTTATTATCTGTAATTCTGTACAGCTAAAATGAGATCTCCACCACTTGAAAATGTGATGCTTAATCTAACAAAACAACTGTAGTCATTAAATTAAACTCCATATTTGCTATGTAAGTTATGAGTCATCTCAACGCCTGGGTTTGGAAAAGATATTTCTGAAATATTGACTGATTAACAGGCAGAATTTCTCCAATCATATATACAATAGAGTAGCACCTATCACATGTAGATGAAATTTTGTCATTGGTCTCAGTTCATGCACTTAAGAAATTCTTGGACTCTGTTAGTATTGTTGAAAGAGCTATTCATCATTGGCAGCATGTTAACCATAGTGAGTTTAATAAAGTTAAGTTAAGTTTAATGCACTGCTAAGATGGAAGTGATTTACAAATGATCCGCCTGTAATTATGGGGCCAAAACAGATGAACGTGGAAGGTTGATACTGTCTGGGGCTTTGCAATTAATCATATTCAGATTGGACTCGAACACACGAATCTCAATCATAAAGACAATTTACAGCCTTTGCATGCTAACAACCTATGCATAAAACCTAGCATCGCTTAAAGGAACGTAATTTTGGAATTTTGCCCAAAATTTTGGGCAAAATACCCTTTTTCCAACTTACCCAGACTGAGACAAGATGTTCAATACCATTTTCACCTCTGTATGTCCACTGCTGTTCCTATGGGTAGCATTTTGTCTCCATCAAAGTTAGATGTTAAAAACTATAGATGCTAGGAACTATAACCGGTGAACATGTTCGTTCCTTCCATCTAACTTCTCCTAAAACAGCTCTCGCTCTTAAAAAAAAATCCAAGACGTATATTTCAAATACACAAGATCCACTGTGTAAAGACAGCTTGGGAGTTTCTGTAAGTTTTTTTTTTTTTTACTTTGACGGGGCTAGGCGAATGACTCCTGTAGACTTCAAGTCTTTAATAATATGCCACATAAATCCAAGTGTGAAGCATGTAAATGATATTGGAAGCTTGTCTCGCATTACGCTCTTAAAACATAGTGAAAGTGGTTCTATGAGTGAATGCAAGGATTGAGATGTAGGCTAATTGAATTTGCCCCACCCAAACCAAGGTAATCATCGCCCTACCAGAATAAGGGACATCTTCAAGTGTGTGGAGCAGTTTCTGTTTTAAGGAGGATGATCACTTGTGCAAAAACTAGTCATGGCACCACAGGGCAACGACACAAATTTGTATAACCACTGGAAGCACCTCTGCAACATACAATACAAAGAAACTATTCAGAAAACTTGAACAAAACACCCTCCCACTGCCACATGGCACTAACCTCCATACAGGAAGCCTTGTTGAATGTATCGCTGTACCCATACAGTTCCCAAAGGCACAAGGAGATTACAGAAGCAATTGCCTTTCACTTGGCCAAAGACACGGCTCCCACCAAGAAACAAGGTTAGATCCATGTCCTTGATAAATGCTACACAATTCCCTTGAAACAGATTTGAAAGCTGTACAATATTTTGCAGCTCCAACTATAGTCCAACAAAAACCTGGAGCCCTACAGTATTTGATCTTAACTGTTCACTGCATCGGTGGTGACGATGATGATGAAGTATGAAAGCTAGAAAAGGGATATGGACATACAGTATGAACTACCAACTGTGCCATAAATACGTAATGTAATAATTTTGTTTATATTTGACTTTACTAACTATAGGAAACTTTGAAATTGTGATTCCCATTTAATCTACTATCATGTAGCCTTAGTTCTCTCAATACACTTGTCACTTGTGTTCAAATGTATGTCCTGTTGATGTGAATACCAACCTGTAAATATGCCATAATCTATCACAGTGTCTTTTTCTCATAACTATCTCATATCTGCTATTGCACATCCTTTTATGTTTTTGCAAATTTTCAGTATGTATGTTGCCAGTTTGTGTTTTTACAAGACCCAAGGGCTCTATTTTTGTTATATTTCATTCTTCTTTGACATCTCATATCACCACACGCAACTACAAACCCAGTTTCACCACAAGGAACATTTCTTATATAATCATCCTATACTGCATACTTACATTGGAATCTGAAAGAGACTATTTTCTATAGTCATTCCCCTCATGAAATCTCAGTGTTTATATTCATAATTGATATAGCTGAAAAACACTGAAGATCTGGATTTCAAGAAAAATGGATGACTAACGCCACATTAGCATGTGGCAAATGTTGTGCTGTCCCAGTGCAGGCTGCCAGACAATCACAGAATAGGCAGGGGAAATGACTTGGAGATGAATGCCTAGCTCATACCGATTACTGCCAGAGGAAATCTCAATAGCCCCAACGTTTTGTCTTTCATTGACGACATATACACTGATCTTGCAACCTACCTAGGAATGGGTGCAGTTTATTATGAACACTGTTTAGGTATAGCATCAAAAAGGGTAGTCATCCTTAAGGCCTCCATCTTTTTTTGTACTCTTGCAGATGATGCAAATAGTGTGAGGAACCACGCAATTGTTAGACCTGAAGAACAGGCATATCATCAAAATAACAACCTTTTTCAACAGTTTTTTTTACTTTTACCCAGTGAAAGTTGACTGAACTTCTTGCTCTCTCCAGTGACATCCTGCTTCAGATTCATATAGTTCCACATGTTCACACTGATTCAAACAAACCACCTTCTAACCACAAGCCCATTTCTCTAACCTCTAGGCTACCACCTCCTCACACCTTCAGCACCATGGATTGACAACAAGATGACATAATGGTGAGTCAGATGTTCTGTTTACTCGACGGCAAAAACAATCATCTAATTTACTAAAGAACACGGACAATATATTTTTATCGTCACAAATGAACATACTGCACACTCAAGAGCATCAAGTCTTGAAAGTTTGGAAACTGTTTAATTTTGACCAAAATGCTTGAATCCAAATATACTCAAATCACTCATGAAAAAACATATTTTAATATTTGAAATGATCCTGTACTATTTAGCAAGCATTAAATAATCATGATCAAAACTACAATCAAAGTTAATATGATCAGCTGGTAGAAAATGACATTGATTGCTGTGGGTATAAAGGAATTCTGCAAATTTTATTTTTCACAGTTGCATTTAAAGTAATGTAGATTAGATGATAAAGAGTCTGAAAGAGTCTGGAAATTTTGGTTTAAGTACCTTGAAAGTGCTTGAAAAGGTCCTGAATTTTACTCTCGGGAGGCTGTATGAACGCTCTAAGCTTTATACTAACAATAAATGCCAGGATCTCATCCTATTGTAGTAGACAGATTTCTCAAGATGTCAAAATCAAGTGGTGGGTCTGGCCACTATCAATATATACAGTACATGTACTTTATTGCATGTGTAAACACAAGCATGTGTGTGTGCAAATTGTTAATGCGAAAGTGTGTGTGTGTGTGTGTGTGTGTGTGTCTGTCCATCTGTCTTTCTACAGACATATCACCAAGCCAAAGCATTTATCCCTCACTTCCAAAGTCTTCCATTAGAAAACTCCCTGGCAAGGGATGAATCCCACTGTGTGTATCGCTCCTCCAGGCTTGCCTGTGTGTGCATGTGCATGTGTGTATGTGTGTATGTACAGTATGCTAGCCATCCTTCCGCAGCAATATGGCTGGCACTGACAGCTGTGGCAGTTCCAGTTATTGAGTCGATGGGTAATTGGTCTCATAGGAAATACACGAGGGAGTGTATGTGCAAGTGTGTGTGTGTGCGCGCAAGTGTATCTGAAATGTCGATGTGTATGTATGCGCACACCAGCAGGCACCAGAAAGAGGAGGATGCGCCATCTTGAAGATTACCCAAGAGAAGATGATCACAATCATGAAAAACTGCCTGGTGAAATCATTAACACTTTTTATCCAACAACACTGAGCACTTCAGTACTCATGAAAAATTTCCATTTTTTTTTTAACTATTTATGAGACATATAAGGTGTCCACTGTGCTTTACTACCTAGAATAGGTCTGTCTGTCATTACAAAGTTAAGAGTCCAAAAGACAGACGACAAGACGCTGCTACACAATTTTGTGCCCAACAGAAGGGCCAATGTCTCCATGTGTTCATGTGTATGAGACTTTTAATTTCACTAGGTGCTTGATGAACTGCCATGTCTGAAATGCCCATGGCAGATACAGGCCAGTTGATGCTCCTGCTGGAAATTCCTTTTTCCATTTCATATTTTTCTACATTTCATATTGCTAGTGAAAGCACTTGGCTAGCTAGTAGGAGACTGATTTCAATTTCCTTGCCTTTCTGAGGCATCTTCTCACAACATAGATTATTTAAGCTTTGGATATTATTTGTTTGACATCGCTTGTTAGGAATACAAAATAGCCTTTTTCAATACTATTTTCATTTCTGTATGTGTTAGCTTAGCATAAAGACTTGAAGTCTAGTGGAGTCATTAGCCTAGCTTTGTCAAAGTGAAAAAATAAGACAGCTTCGGAGTTTCTGTAAGGTTTATTTTTTTCACTTTGACGCAGCTAGTCTAATGACTCCTGTAGCCTTCATGTCTTTATGCTAAGCTAACATGAAACACTACCCATCGGAACCAAACCAGTGTACGTACAGCGGTGAAAATGGTATTGAACATCTTGTGTCAGTCTGGCAAAGTCAGAAAAAAGGGTATTTTGTCCAAAACATTCGCGTATTTCATCAATGCATTTGGATGTAACAGGCGTTGTTAGTTTTCAGTTGTTCTTTTTTCATTACATTCTCATGTGGCTTTTCAAAATTTTTATGTTGTCACAATGTGGTGACTGTTGTTTTGTGTCTTTTTATTTCCAAGTGTTGAGTCTGGTATCACTGTTTTCTCTCTTGGCATTGTAGGAATCTAGACATTTGTTAGCCAGACAATACAGCAAACAAACATGGAACTAGTGCTAAGTTAGTTTTCACTTTTCCATCACTATTTCTTGAAAAACGCAATTTCTATGATCATGTCCGCATACACTATCTTTGAATGTTATATTTGGGTTGAATAGCTGATTGAGCTTTCCAGATTCTTTTTGCTAATTATAAATAGTGACTGCAGGATTTATTAGCTTGGTGACTGTTTCTTCAAAGTTTAAGTAATAGTACGAAAATTGATGTTTTGTGCTTGACTGCTTATTTTCCAAATATCTCACATTTTTCAAAACTTTTATAGCGTAACCAGTGCAATACTAAAATATTACAGGGATGCAAACAGGTAAGGGGTTAAAAAGGTGAGAACACTGGGTGGACAAAGACAACCTTCCACAACTAGGGAGGTCCAGGGCCATGCTCTCCTGGGAGAAAATTTGAAATATATACATGCTCTTTCCCAATTACTTCTAAGTATCTTTACATCGACCTAAAAACGAATTCTAACAGCCATTATGGGGTAAACCAACCCCATATAAAACATAAAAGGAATCAACAGATGTGGAAACTGAATACATCAATAAGACTAAAACAACTTCAAGATAAAAAAAAAAACAGTATGCAAACAGTAGGGACAATTGTTAGCTTTGCCCTATGGAATGGAGACGTTTACATATGGATGGTCTGTAGATGTTCAATCAGACCATAAGTGCCTTAACAATACTGTGTTCAATCTGCAGCTCAGTGCCTGAAAAAGACTACAACACATACTGATGAGACTACAAGGATGTGAAGTTAAACTTTGATCATGCCTTGGAAGGCATTTTCAACTGGCTGAGACACAGAGCTGGGCATACTGGGCTGACTGGAACAACAAGCTTCATTACCTGTGTTACCAGTGTTTAGGGCAGGGATGCAAACTCCTCACCTTTTGGTGAAATTTTGAGATCAAAATTGGTCTCCCATGAGATTTGCATAGATCTGAGCAGACATTTTTTTTAAAGGGATGGTGGGTTGGTGGGGGGTATTTTGGGTTGATCGGGTTAATTTTTTGATCGGATTGGTTAATTTTAACTTCAGCAATACAAATCCTTGGTTTGGAACACAGAATTCCAATTATGTGTAAAACACTTTAATGCACCTGCCAGTGTTTAGTGGACTAAGCTAATAAGAAAGCCACAGCACCAACCAACACAGACAAAAATTAAGAGCTGCAGGAAAACTGATACCACCCCCCTCCTCCCACAACGCACACGCACACACACACACACACACACACACACACACACACAAATGTCCTCAGATCTAGGCTCGCATCTCAAAATGGCTTGAGAGGTACCATCTCATTTTAAAGGGGGTCCTTAGATGTATGTAATATATAAGTACTAGTGTACTAG